>SJJU01001544.1:0-51417 GCA_012932125.1 Conopomorpha cramerella | reverse complement strand
TATAACAAGTCCCTACGCTACTTAATTTCCTTGAAAATATTTGTTAATGTGCCTGGCATAGGCTTGTCCTGTACTACTGGCATACCCCCTAGCTTCGCCACTAATGGGTACTTACTAAAGTGTCCATTGAACTGTATCAGCTCATACGTGCTCTCCTCGAGGAAGTCCAGGGAGCCGCGGCGCAGGTGACACTGAAACCGCACCTCGTTCTCTGCCGATGTAATTAAACCTTCTTTACTTTGATCTATATAATATGAAAATCGGTGAAACCGTGTATGTGACTGGGAAGACATGACGATGTTAATGTAAAAAAAAAGATCGATCACGCACTAGCTCACTCATACATCATTGCTTTCTGTGGTTGGCTTGGAGGTACGGAATATAAGTTTGTAAGAAATCTGAAACGTATTTTTAGTATGTACGAGTATAAGTATTAATCAAACACTCTGTGCTATTTAAATATTTCAAACTGTCTACTTCACACGGGAATGTTAAGTAGGAACTTTTTTAGTGTTCTTCCGTCTCATGCATTATTACTACGTGAGCGAAATCACGGGCGTTTACTTGTATTTACATACTAGCCGGGGTATTCATAAAGTTAGAATAGCGCTAGCGCACTGCTAGTGAAGGTCTCAAAAACTGGTCAAATGTACGCCAAATATGGACAACCCAGTTGATATATGTCAACTAGTTAGTCAATGTTTCAACTGTATATGAACACGGCGGTAATCATTCAAGTAATCCTCACGAAGGTGGAAGGAAGGAAAGAGAAGAGCGGTTACTGGAAACTTTCGACTAAATAAAAAATAACAGCCCCCCTCCCCCCAGCACAGCTCTCCAAGAAAAATAATGTACAAAACGACAAATACCACAACCCTCTACCTTTTTGGCGAATTTGATAATGATATTGAAATGGTCAATGCATCTCTTTTTATTCACCTTTATCTCTAGTTTCTAGTGTTTCTACTACAGTTAATGTCTTCGCACTACGCTACCGAACGGTATATCTCACACCCAGTGGCGTGCACACCATATAGACAAAAAGACACTGCCTACCTTAGTATTTTAGCTACCCGACCTTAGAGTTATTGCTAGATCTTTTTATGTTATACTCTCGACATCAGGCTAACAAAGCCCTATGTTTTGTGGGTGACTATATATACCTATATTTCGTAAAGTTACCTATACATAGGTGTCAATCTTTGAAGATTCCTGCCCACCTTGTCGTAAAAGCCAGTGCACGCCACTGCTCACACCTATCTACACTCTAGTCGTAAGCTCTAAACGGAACTTAAAGCTATACAAAAAAATAAAAGTGAATTAATCCAAAAGGCATCAAGGAATTGCTCTCCATTAAACATATGACACATTCCAATTAATATTTATATTTACAATTAGACCCAAAACTGAGTAATTAACCACAGACGATTATACTGTAAGTATATACATATAATGTGTGAAAAAAACTGTAATGCCAGACTATTTATATAAGATGTGACAATTTATAGAAAAAAAATAACTTCTTCGCACGGCCTCTTACGTGAAGCAAGCGATGAGAACTCGCTGATAGCACGTTTTTTATTAGATAAGTTAGATTTAAGATTTAGCTCGGGTTTTTATATTAAAATCAAGTGACACAACATATTCGACAAAATACTAAAAATTTCTTTACAGTCGAGTTTAGCGTATGATTTCCGAGATATAGGAAAATATATGCTTATAGTATTAAAATTTGATATGCAACATAAAATAGAAAACAACATATTTCTGTCACATCCATGACTTCTAAAAGGGTGGGTGGGTAAATAATTAAATATAAAAAAGCTTTAAAATACCAAGATTTTATTTAAATGGGCCAAATTTCCGCTATATTGAATTTAGAGAGACATTATTGCAGGGATGCGTTTAAAATAATTAGTTCGCCATTTTGCAAGTGCCGCCATGTTGGATTTAGCAAAAAGCCATATAGTTAAACATACATGTGCACAACATTTCAGCTGAATCGGTTGAGGGTATGTGATTCAAAATTTAATTGCAATTTGACCCGAACTAACATACATACATTGCAAGTAAAATAAAAGCTTTTAAAGACTGCCTCTTCGGTCACTTTTAGCCAAACCCTAACGGGGTTTACTGTATCACCTATCGCTTTCGCAAACAACCCCCTTACCAATAAACGCTTTGTAAGTTATACCACAGTTATTACATCTCTACTGATACTGGTTACTCCGTATTTGACATACAACTAACAATTTAAGCTGAGCTTGGTATAATGTCGGAATAGATAAACCGCGTTTATTGGTACAGCCGCAAATGTTTTCATTAAAAATGCATTTTATTCGCAGAAGCCCCGTTATAATGAATTCGCCATCATTCGAAAAAGTAGTGAACAACCACTTTTGTAATAAACGATGAGTAATTGTATGAAATTCAAAAACGAAACGTGTCTATGTTCGTTGATACACCACCCATCACGTTGAGTCTCAATCGAGTGTTATCTTTCAATATTAGTTATCTCCGCCTAGCCGTTAATGAGTAGTTTAAACCGGGTGTTACGGAACGATTGTCTGAGAATATCCCGGAAATTTGAACATTAATATCCAACCAGTTTTTCTACTACGATTGCAACGTTTTCGTTATGACTGCATGACGAGACTTTCTGTACGTCAAGTCCACTGCTGGACGAGGGCCTCCCCCAGTGAACCATACGCTTGCATACTATTCGACAGTCAACACATAAGGATAAGTTTATCATATCTCGCAGAGCTCGCTGTACAGATCATCGCTATGCGTCGCAAATGCAGCACATAATATGACAAGTGTGTCGATTCAAGGAAGTCGGCCATTCCGTGTGGCAAGTGGCAATTTGCACCGCCGGGACACTAATAATACACCAGCCACTGTTCCCATTATGCGCCATCAATAGGCTCTATACCAGCTAGAGAAGACGCCACCGGTGAACGTTCAATGTGCACCAATTGACTGACAGTTTTGGAAATAATATTGTTCGGTACTGTCTTTACAGTGCGACAAGGATCTTTTGGCGAATATTAATATGCTATATATGCGAATATAATGGGGAATTTTCAAACTCCAAAAGTTTCTTATCTAGATGTCGCTAGTAGGTATCCAAGGGGACTTTTGTCGGTTACATTTTAGTACATTTTTTATTATTTGGGTGAGTTATTTAGACTTCAGACACTTTTTCAATACTGACTGCTTGAAGTTAGTAATTTCGTTGACATTTGTCCCCCTAACACAGCTAGCGCCATCTGTTATAACTAAGAGAAACAGGGGCCCTGAAAATCGCCTTTGCTGAATATCATCATTATTAAAGAAAAAAACAATGGGGAATTTTAATTGAGGTGTTCTGGCAGATTTTCAGGCTGTCATTACTGTCAAACTTGGAAAGTAGCAACCGTGGCAATATGCTGAGTCGGCGTCTCTTTGACGCTGACAGACACAGGAACGATAGATAGTAATGCTGCATTTAACATGCATTGTATGTGTAATCTATTGTAATGAAGTGTTGTTTGTGTGTGTGTGTTTTAGCAAAAATAAATTAATGTAAAATAATAATAAATTAATACACTTCACGCCTTTAAATCCCCATTGCTAAAGCAAATGCCCACGGTTCACCGGGCGTATGTAACCCAACGTGACAGGGGGTGAGCCCATCGCCGTTATAGGGTTCACACACACACCTTATGGTGTGCGGGTTTCATCACGATGTTGTCCTTCACCGTACGAGCGTTGCGTTGCGTACATAGGCTCTGAAAAAGAGTCCCATTGGTACACGTCCAGTAGCCGGACTCGAATTTGCGACCTTCCGTTTGCAAATCAAGTCAAGTATCCGACCAACTGGACCACAGACGCTATTAATGTCTATATTTCAACCCACTTTCCCACCACTGTGATTCCTGTTAGAGCCAGGATCTACAGCGGCATCCAGAATAGACAAGAGCTCAATCAGTGACGACTGGGCTAGATCCCGGAGGGGCCTAGCCTTCTGTCTTGGATCCCACATAGTTATTAAACTAAAGACGGTATAGAAATAAGAAGAAAAAATAAATATATGCGCTGCATTGCAATGCATACATATGATTTTTTTTTTTGACTTCCCTAACCTAAATAGTGGGAGACAGCATTGTTACAATCGAGGCACAAATTGCCTTTCGGGAGAGCACCACGGGTGAATGCGGAGGACTAAACCTAGCGGTTCTTAACCGTTAGTGACAAAACATCCCACGAATTTTCCATAGATGAAACTCCTATATCGCGAGGCACACAGATTAATGGCAAATGGCATTCGCTTAGCTGTCTCACAAGGCAGGCACACGTGCAAATAAACGCAAGTTCTGACCGTGTGCCGTATATTTTTGTTCACGAATGTTTTATTTATATATGTATATGTAATATGTTTAACATTTATGCTGACCGTTAGCAACTGTTTCAGGTCAGCTTCGATAACATTCTCCGCTGCAATAACATAACATTGCATACACTACAACAACTGCACACTCTCCATGGATTGGTGGTGGCGGTTATTCATAGACCATAATGAGTCCATATTTTTTATAACCTTTTGACCAGCCGTATGGTAAATACACACATAAAAAGTGTCTAGGGATGGAAGAAGAAAGACAAGAAGAAGAAGGATAGAAGATTGCAATCAAGAATATATTTTACAAAAACTGAATTCGAATATCGTTGTCGTTGGTCGTCATCAACAAAATGCCACATTTTTTTATGTTATTTTTATATTAAATCTAAACACGACAAAAATAAAACTAAATATAACATACAACGCTCATAGCTTTTTCCACCTCACTCCCAAACTACGAAAAAAAAATGTTCATAGTCAAAAATATGTTTGACTAGACCAGTAATTTAGAGTCAGTAATAATATTACACTGGCCACATAACATACATATACGTCATGTACGTTTCCTAGAGGGGTAGTCAGATATCACTTGTCACGATTACGGTGATATTGTCGTAATCTATACATATACAACTCAAATTCCTGACTGATTCATTCAAATTTCGCCCAGCCCCTAACCCTTCACCCTAGAAAGCTGAAATTTTGCACAAGGGTTCCTTTGGGTTAGGTTTGTGTTTATGTGTGATAAGAAAGGTTTTTTTTTTAAACTCGCCCTCTGAAGGGGTATAAAAGGCAGTGGCGTGCATTGATTTTTACGACAAGGTAGGCAGTCATCCCCAAGGATTGTCACCTATGTATAGGTAACTTATCTTCACGAAATATAGTTACCTACATATTTACTCACCCACAAAACACAGGACCTTTTGTCAGCTTGTGTCGTGAGTACAACAAAAAAAGATCTAGCAATAACTCTCATTATTAGATCGGGAACCCACAATACTAAGGTAGGCAGTGTCTTTTTGCCTATATGGTGTGCACGCCACTGATAAAAGGGGAGTGGAAGTTTGTACTTACGTATAATAGCAGGGAAACACTGGTATTAATGAATATTGGTAAAACATTAACAAACAACCAGGTCAGCTAGTGGGTATATACTCGTAATAGTGTTATTATTTAAACAAATACTTTACTTATTACCTATGTGATAAGTAAATAACGCCGCACAGCCAGTTGCATTCAGATAAACATCATGTTTTCGCGCACTTTCAGTTTTCAACTATAGTTTAGTAGGTAGTTGATTCAAAAGGATTTCCAAATATAAACAAAAATAAATAATACATATTTTTCGACAACACACACATTTTAACTAGCTAAAGCACTTGAGTTATAAAATTCAGACAACGAAATATACTTAACAATTAAATAAATAATAAAACCCAAACTAGGATACCCTGTACTAGGGTGCCAGAGAGTGATACACTTACATACTTTTAAATACACACATAGATAAATAAAACACCCAGACGCACACAACAAATGTCTCAGCTCATCACTAAAGCATTATGTCTGTGCGGGAATCGAACTTACTTAAATATATATATTTTTTTTCATGTCCAAAACTTGTCTACTACATGAAGATACATGCATGATGTCAATTTTAGTATATTCGCAAAGCGCTCTCCACAAAAACATGCCATTGGTTTTGGCATTAATTGACCACCCACATCGCAGAGCCAAGCGATTTTCATAAATTTTTCATTTAAGGAACACATTTCCTTATCGCAGAGCATCTTGACCTTTACCTTATAGCATAGTTTTTGCGTATCAATACGATTATGATTGTAATATCTGAAGAGAAACACTTAATGGTAAATGCTAAAAACTAGTCGAATATACTATCTCTAGTACTAGGTGTCTCGGAAAACATTTGTTTTGCCACAGGAAGTCGATTTTGTACCCTGTGTATTTGAAGAAATACACCTTTTAAACCTTCCCTGGACTTACACGTGTAATTCAAGACCAAAATCAGCCAAATCGGTCCGGCCGTTCTCGAGTTTTAGCGAGACTAACGAAAATCAATAAATGTTTATAAATTAGAGAAGATTAAATCAACATGTTTTTTTTTCTTCAATATACTGACCTTTGCCTATAGCATTCTGCAACGGATCGACGGCCGCGGCGGGGTTTTGCAGGAGCGAAAACAGGTAGGGCCTGTCATCTTCATACATCAGGTCGAAGATGGACTGGTTCACAATGTCCGCCTGCCGCCACGAATCAAAAGGGAATCGTTATTAAAACACAAGGCAAGTTGACAACTTACATACAACGTGTAAAAGGACCCCGAGCAATGGTTTTAGAAACGTTGTTGGAATCGTCCACATGAACGAGTAGAAATGTGGGGAAATGTCAGCCCGGATGCAAAAATTTTCTATTTTATATGGAAATGAAAGAAAAAAAAACATTTTCTTTTCCCCGCATTGTCGCCATAGTTAAAATTGTTCATACTGACGAACCCAACAAAGTTTCTAAGACGGGGTCCTTTTACGCTCTGTATATATTTTTCTCAAAACTAATAACTACAAATGGGATGTAATAATTTGTTCTGGTGAATAGGAAGTAATCAATTAGCTATGTACATACGAAAACTTAGGATTCAAACAACGCTACACTTTCATTCAATCGTTTGTTGCATAGCCTCCAATGGGATAGTGAGAAAAGCTTGCTAAAAAATATGTATTTTTTACTTTTTAAAGTACTTGTCAAATCTACAATATCAAGAGATATCTCTGCACCTATTAGAAGCATACAGCTCATGTAGACATGAATATTATGTATCAAGTACTTATCAGTCAATTTAGTAGGTGAAATATAACAACGCTTAACGATTAACGATGGAAGACTTTCAAATTACCACATAATTATGTATATCGTACTTTATACAGTATCGATTTGATGCGACTAAATAATACATAATCACACTCTTGTATTTATAGACATTTTAAGAAGTATTAGTACATTACGAAAGCAGACAAAGAATTGCAACAATCAACTTACCGGATTATGTCCTAGAAGTGACGTCACACTCTCCGACACGTAGTATATGCGTCCGGTGGCTGAGAAAACCATGAGGAACCCCTCAAGAGCCTCCAGCACTAGGTAAGTAAACTCCTCATTAGAGAGGAACGCTGGCTTCCAATCCTCTTGAATGTCGTGCGCTCGCGACCTCACTGTGATTTCTGGAACAAATTATAATAATACACCCATATCACAACACTATACCAAAACAGATCACAGTGGCGTGCAATTGGAGAGGCCTATGTCCAGCAGTGGACAGGTATGGGCTGATGATGATGATGATGATGACATCCATATAGTAGAATGTCGATGCAGGCCTGAACACCCCGTGCACACGTGGCGGCGAGCAGAAAGCGCGAGGGATGAGTTGGGCAGACGCCAGAGCAGAAGCGGAGGATAGGTCTGTGTGGCGATATCTAATAAAGTCCTTGAGTAAGTACACACATCAAAAGTGTCTAGGGATCAAGTACATTTTAGAAGATTGCAATCAAGAATATATTATACAAGTTTTTGTAAAATTAATTCATAATTTATTCAAAATGTGGTGATAAGTCATTGATACAGGCATGGGGAATTAGGTAGGAGACGCATCACGATTTTTTTTAGAGCTAAAAATGTTCTTGATCCCGAGACACTATTGATGTGTGTAAGTACAGTAGACTGTCATAAGATCGATCGTTGTGGCGCGCCTTTGGAGAGGCCTATGACCAGCATTGGACATCAGTTGGGCTGATTTGATGGTATGTACCATGTCACAAAGGAAAGAACACGAGCCAATTCATTGCTATTCAAAAAAAGTAACATAGTTTTTAACACAACCATACTTTATTACAGTTAACTATCTCATCATTTGTTGTGTTCAATATTAATGGAAGTGGATGGAACACAGAGAATTGTAATATGTAGTGAGAAACCCTTGGTATTACAGGAGGCCCTAAGGTGTCGAAAAATAATGCTTATACCAATATACACTCAATATAAAAAACTTTAAACTATATTCTATAATACAAAAAAGTGAGAGAGATTGATTGAGATTTGGGCATGGAGAGAATGGATGAAAGTCGATTGACGAAAGAGATTATATATGGGTGATGTAATGGGCCGGGTGAGTGGAGGTCGCCCCAGAAGGACATATGTTGACCAGATGGGTGATGTCCTGGCCGAAGGTGGCGTGAAAAGTACTCGAAACCGGAGGTCATGTATGAAAAGATGTATGAATGTAGATGAAGCGAAAGGGGACCGTCACAAATGGAGATCTGTAGTCTCTGCCTACCCCTCTGGGAGACAGGCGTGAAGTGTATGCATGTATGTATGTACAAAAAAGTGGTTTGCTATGTATCTACAATGTGTTACAACTAGTTATACATAATGTAACCACATCAGCAGTTGACATATGACACAGAAAGAACTTTCACAGTGTATCTGAATATCACATATTTTACCATAACAATGCAATGTATTTGTATTCTGTATCCTAAAGCCCCGTGGTGGTGATTGCATAATTGATTCAGTCACCCAATGGACAGATAGGTTTAAATAATGTCTTACTATAATGTGCCTCTATTTTTGCTCTAATTATACTTGTTTCTTTTTAATTACACTCAGTGGTTATTATTACATATATGATAGTTGGAAACATGGTACACTAGATACCTAAAGTGCAATTTTTAAACCGTTATACTAACTACTATCAGCCCAGTCAAATAGTAACTTATTGAATACATATCTATATACAAGATGATTTCGAGGTTATGATCGGGATTAGTTTTTCTTACTCAGTAAATAATAGCGATTTCATTAGTATACTTGTTTCCCCGAACTAAACTTTTTTTTCTTATAGATTGTTGTGTGACCATACATTTTGTTGTAAATGTTGGATAAAAAAGATACATTTAAACAAATTTTAAAATGTCTCAGTCACAAAAATAACTATGCTGTTGGAATTGCTACAACTTTCTGAGCTAGAAAATGTTAGCCCAGATCATGACCCCAAAGTCAGTGTGTATATAGTGTGTAACTAGTTTGTGCTTAAAATATTGATGACATCAATGACTGAATGATGGCAGAGCAAAAAGATTCCAACACCATCCGCCAGGGCTTGTACTCGTATAGAACAAGCATAGTGGCCGCGAATGACGCAAATCGGAATATAACAGAATATGTAACGACTACTACACATCGGGAATAATATTGCCGTGTTTTCCGAAACATAAGTACCATTAAAACACTACTGTACAAATCAAGTGGGTCAGGCAAAACTTATTTATGCTTGAGATATGTGCACATAGTTTAATTGTTGGGAAACAATGACTTTGTGGTGATTTTATAACATTCTTGATGGTCTGAAACACAATAATGACAGCAAGCTGTCATCCAATGCTCTGCATAAAAGGCGATCTGAGAGATATTCAAGGGTTATCAACTGTGAGCTTATAATATCTGCGAAGATTTAGGGAAGACGTGACTTGAAAATCATGTCTTAAGTTCAGTTCACACCACTGGACACACCTTCTCTACCTCATGACACAAAGTAGAACCCTCCTTACATACTCTAATGCATATTGACATGGGCGCTTTACAAGTGTCCTCCTTTTGATATAACTTTTATAATTTTGGCTGTTTTATTGGACTTCTATTTTTGATAATTTTTGTCACATTTTCTTCCCTTGTTTTATTGAGAGACCAATTTCTTTGCATTCCATGGATTCACCGTGCGGGTGCCGGGTCCATAGTGTGGTAAAAGGAGGAAACTGTGCACTAGTGTTTGGGACTTGCAACCCAAATGAAAGTACCTATAAAATGGTCGAATCAAACTTCTTTTCCCATATTTTCAATAGGAAATCACAAATCAGGCCTATTCTCCTATTAAAGAACATAAAAATAGACCCTTTTTTATTGTTATGACACCTATAGCCGTTCATTGTCTGGGAAAGAGTTAATAAGTATACTATGTTCATAAATTGTATGTGTATTAAGAAAAGTTAAAATTTTAATAACCATGTACTATTTAGTTACATAGTTTGTCTGCAACTGGGCAACCAGAGTGCCTAGTGTTAACCTAACCATCCCAGCCCCTCCACTAAACCAAGAAGTTCTTATCCATATCACATTAAGACTTATGGATCCTTATCACATTGTTGACATTTAATACAATGATTATGATAACAATCAAACTTCTAGATTTTTATTACATTACATCTACAGGTGGGATGAGTCCCTAAAAGGCTTAATCAAGAAGTCAGATATTTCATATAACTTTAAAAGTTGCAATTGAAAACCATAGAAAATATAAATACAAAACAGGTTTAGAATGCTGGTAACATACAATACATTGTTGATGGCTGTCATATATAAGTGCTTGAGAATTATTGAAGACAGTCATTGACTTAATGTTCTTAGCTTGCTCTGGAGTAGCATTCTGAACTGCCAGATTCATCGTTTTGTGGCGACCTACACATTGCTATTAATAACTATAGATGTTTATATACTATTTTCTTTTAATACATTGCACCTAATCCCTTATATCAGTAAGGTATGCTAAATACGGACAAACCAATTCTTAGTTGATATACATATGTCAACTAGTTAGTCCACATTTAAACTTATTATGAATATGACGGAATGTATTTAGCTTAGAAGTAGAATGAGATTTGCATTTACAGAAGTTGATAATTGAAACTGCATACCACATCATCATCATCAGCCCATACTTGTCCACATAGATAGTTTTAATTTGAAACCCACAGTAGATTACACTAACTGGACACCAAATGCAGCAAACAAATATTGTAAAGTGGAAAGATTTGATTACATGTTTGCATTGAATAGGCTGCAAAACTAATAGACCGATTTAATCAATCTTTTACCATTGGGAAGTAACACTGTTCCCAAGTGACATAAGCTAGATTTTTTTTTAAATAATATATATGATACATTATTGTAACAAAGTTGAAATTATGCCAATAAACTCGGAGGAAACACATGGTACCAACTAGAAGGAAATAAAAACATTAAGTGAATGCTTACCATTATGATTCTTGAGAAATGTAATTGTGGACTTAAGCACAGTGGACTTGTCCATCTTCCTGTTGTTAGATGACACCATGGTACTGAGCTCGTTGACCAGCATATTGAACTGGTCCCGCCTCTTCTTCTCAGACAGGTTCCTCGTCCTCCTAGGAATAGGAACAACATCTATGCAGATCTAATACATATTATGTTAAACAATTTCAGCCTGCTATAGGTAGGTACGACAGTTATTGCATGTTCATTTCAACACTCATTTTGCAGTGTTGTAGTTTATTTTCAGGGTTAATGCTCACTTCTTATAAGAACTTCATGTTTTGGGTTAGAGTAGTTGCAAATAACATCGTAGTATAAAGATTGCTGCAGTGATATGCACTGGAAGACTAAAACTATACTTCGAGAGTATTTTGTAAACATGAATGTGTATATAAATTACCTTTTCGAGTCATCTTTGTCATCGCCATCATCTTCCATCGTGTAATTGTCTACCTGAATGTTACTGTTGAAGATGTAATGCTGTTGACAAGTATTCCGTGTGCGCTGCACATCGCGCCATAGTCACTTGTATTGTAAGTAGGTACGCTGATGTGACAAATGTCCACTGTCCACTCTCAAAAAGTTTACACGCTTGTCTTGGCTGCTAAAAGCCCGCCGTTTGTACAAGGGCAATTTGCCACTGCCATAAGAAACAACATAACAAGCATTATAAATATTTTCAACGAATTTCAGCGTTTTTTTTCCAATCGAGAAAATTATGAAAAATATTTGTGAAATTACATGCCCATTTCTCATGGAATGGAAATTAACTACATCATAGACAATAATTATTATGTACGTTGATTTTTATTCAGCCTCCGAGGGTCAAGTGGCTTGGATCTATTCGTAAGTCGATGAAACATTTTTTGCAAGAAATTTGATGCAAAATTTGGCCACGCATTTATCATAGTTATATAGTTTACTAGACCTACAAAATCCTAAAAAATGAAGTGGATTCTATGTAATAAAGTACTACGAAAACTAAAACATAAGTGAATTGTCTATGACTTTGACAGTAGTGACGGTCTGCGGTGGAGGGGCTTGGCGGGGCCTGAGGGCGGTGGAGAAACAGGCGTGTGTGTGTGTTGGTGTCTGTGTCTACTTTTTGGTGGTGTGATGTGAATTGTGTCTGTCATATTTGTCAGTCGATAACTGCGCATTGTAGAGGGAGTGTCGCTTAGCCTGAAAACTGCAGTTTGTGTTTGTTTGCTAAGTTATTGTATTAAAAAGTTGCTGAACATTAATTATTTTCTTTATTATTCTGCATACTCCATCAGCTGAACCTATTTTGACTAAATCAAGTGACGTTTTACCTGCTGTTTTAATATTATTCGCGTTAACAAGTTCGCGGTCCTCTCCGGGTCTATATCCCTGAAGGTAAGTGTTTTTCGCTATATTTTCACGCGGAGACGTATGGGGTGTTACGTAAGGGTGTTCGTGTCGTGAGCCCCTGATGAGCCAAGGTAGCATGGTTCGCCCTGGTCCGTCAGGAGGTAGTTACGTAAGTAAACATTATGTAAGGACGAGAGGGTTGTTATAACGTAGAGTGGCGTCGTCGTAAATGGGTGTAGTGGAGGGCCTGGCCTCGTGGTTGGGGTGGCTTGGTCCTCAACAAGTGTATGCCAGGACGTAAACATTAACACGCTGTGCGTTCGCGTGTTGCCGCGGCCATGCTTTGTCGTCTGCGTTTTCTTTACACTATGTTTTGTTTTATTTTAGAAAATTAAGCTGGTACGTATTGTAAAGGCCATGTTAATTTTCAATAAAAAAATTCTTGAATACTTTCTCTGCAACAGGTCATGCATATGCTTACCTAGATATAACAGTTGTTAATAAATTATAAAACAATAAAATGTTCTGAAAAGACACAGTTTGGGTAAGAATTTATATAATATTGTTACTTATTGCACTAGCACAAAGCGAATGATTGTGCACCCTTCAATCCATTCTCCCATATTTACTCCAAAAGGATAAACAATTTTGAATGGCAAATATCAACTACAAAGTGCATTAATTTGATCCTTATGTCTTGGCCATGTGGTCCCTTTTACATAAGACATAGGCACGAAGCGAACCAACTTGAAGTTCTTCATGAGACTGTTGGATAACAGAACATGTTGTAACTATATTGTATATTTCTCAATTGTAATTTATCTTAAAGTTCTTGATATTTTTATTTATTGTAAATAAGAATAATACTTAATTTGTACAAGTTTGCATATTTTGATCCTAAATGTATTTTTTATGAAGACTTCCTGTGATAGGCAGGTATATCAAAAATCTTATTACTACCTATATATATAGTTTTTGTTATTGTCAATAATTGTAAAATGTATATCAATGTTGTTTCCCTTTCCCATTTCAATGCAGGCCATGAAAACTAACCACACTCATCTGTTGAACAGTTTGAAACATTTTAAATGAGTTTTGAGTTTAAATTGTGTTGAAATAGCAACTGCAGCGCAAACAAATCCCGCACCCGAAAATCAAAATTGAAGCTGTTCAGAAGCACTTAATTAAGATGTATAATGATGTTTTAGAATTTATAATAAGTTCCACTCAGTTTTGCTCAGTGGTAGCAATGCGCTTTGCTCTGATTTTAGTAATTACAATTTGTATAATGTTTATATTTGACTTATGATGCGTTTCAACAGTTTAGTTTTGAGCGTGTAATATCTATGGAAGGAAACATGTTTGCATTTATAAAGTGCTTTGTAGAAACTATTACATATTGCAAAAAAAGTGTTACATACCCTGGATTTTGCGTACAACTACAGTAGACAAATTCTGATAAAATGACATTTCTTAAACAGCCATTAAGGCCTAAGAACTCCACTACTGCATTTCTGCCTTCCTTAGTTTGTGATGTGAAGTATTAACTATTGAATCTATTGGCTTGAATTAGGTGCCAAACTTATATTACCGCAACGGACCGAGAATAACCGACCGTACGCACGTAAAACAAACCATGAAAGAAAGAAATACACAAGTGACGAAAAATCTAATCAATTGTTCAGCATTCACGCTCAAAAATATCCTTGTAGAACTGTAAACTTCGCAAAAAAAAAACAATTAAGAATTCTTTTCATTTTAAATTTATTTGTACTAGTGTTAGAGTTATATAAGTAACAGTGGCGGAAACTGGGGCAATCTCATGCATACAGTATTGCCGTTTTGACGTTACAAATTGTGTTTGCCCCCTCCCCGCCTCCTCCACCCGTCGAGAAAAGGGCCAGATGTAGTACACCGGCTGATGTAACATTGGTATATCGTGACCTTTGTTATATATGTATTCTTTAAACACGCCCGTCATTAGTTCTAATTGTTATGCAACACGATTACCTACTTACAACTTCTAATAGGCATGGCTTAAAACAGTTCAAAGGTAGCTAATTACGCTGTGGAAAGTTTAATGAGAACAGTAAGATGAAGCAATTTTGTTACACTTTATGCGTGATTGTGAAAAATTAAGAACTACTAGTACAGTCAGATGAAGCAATTTTGTTACAGTTTGTTGTTGTGAAAAATTAGTGTAAACACGTTGTCTAGTCTTGTTTCTATATCTGAAAAACTGTTTTTGAAAGTTCATCTTCATTCAGATGAATTCGATTACCGTTACTTTTGCAAGCAAAAACTAATTAACCGATTTTAACGAAACTCTGTACGGATAGGAATAATTAAACTTCGTCATACCAATAGTATAAATAATAAATCTAATGGTTAGTTTTTATTTCTTCTATTTTAGATTCTATTGCCAGTGTATAGAATTCGAAATCCGTTACGTAGATGTCCATTAGCGGCACAGAAGCGGCCGATCCCGAAATTCCTATACGACTGGAAACAACCACTATTAACACTACGGGGTACATCTGGTTGATAGTATTTCCTTCTTGTTGATAGGTATTATTTACGTAGAAATGAATACTTTATACTACCTAGCTAGGCCACAAGTGTCTGCTACTAGGTACAACATAGAAGGGCTTTTGTATAAGTTAAGTTATATACATAGACACTACATAACACAGTGTATATTATATTAAGCCTTCCGCAAGCTGATTACATTGCACCTGATCCCGACATTCTGTTCGGGGAACCAGATCGAGCAATTATCAAGGAACAATAACGCTAGACGTCTATTCTGCAGTGCTGTTGTATTCCGACGATACACAGATTAAGGCAACATACACATACACGTAGTATGTAGAGACAATTAACAGTAGAAATTACGAAATTATTCATACCTTACAACAACGTATAATAATGTTAAAATAAATAATATCTGTCGTCATCTAAACATAATGAAACTGATGATGAAATCATATTTTTTTCTTAGCTGTGTGTAATGGACCTTTGGAATTTTGGTGAGCGAGACATTATACATAATATCTTTGCCGTGTGTTACTCTTGTTACGAGACCGAAAGCGTAGTTAGTCTATGCGATCAGCTCTATACTCTATCCGAAAACTGGCCGCCGCCGTCGCCGCCGCCGCCGCCGCCCGTGTCCTTACATAACCCGCCCAGTTATCGTTAGAGCTCGAAACGTCCGTCGAAGCAGTTGTTATCAAAACAAATTGAACAGCGAACTGTCACTGGTTGGGTAATCAAACCTTTATAACTCAGCCAATTATTGTTTTGTTCATCGCCAATCGGCACGGTATGCAGCGCTCGGTAACTAACTGCACAACGTATAGATAATTATAATAAAACTAGCAGTACAAAATACCTAGGTTTATAGTGTCTGTGTGTCTGGCATCAGGGGTGTAAAACTCTCTCAGGTATTTCTTTTGTATTGCGAAACGACGTTATTTATATCTGTTGGGTTGTTGTGGGTCAAGGTTGACTTTTCGCAGTTTCCGGTGCAGTCGTCCTTTCCATAAATAATGCGATCGTCCTACTTTTGTACGGCACAGTGCGCTCCCGGCAATGCGACTCTTCTGACCTCACACACTCGCTACCAGCCAGCACCGCATAGCGTCTTTTGTTATCATAAAAGAATTTCCACTGTCTCCGCCCCAGCCGCCGCCGTCGCCGCTGCCGCCACAGCCAGCACAATGGCTGAATACCATGATAGGTATTGGAAAATACTTAGAATTATTTTTCACAACCATCTATCGGTACCAATCAACAATGGCCCCTTTGTGTCGTGTGTCTTTCATTATATATTTTTTTTAACTTACACTGGTGCATAGGTATATGTATAATTAAGTAATTGTTCGCTGACTGACCTATTTTGATTCCGTAGGTAGAACAATTGATTGGTAATGTCTTTCATAATAATTTATATAATACTAGAATCAATGTTGCTCCAAGTCGTAGGCTTAAACTTATTCATAGGCAGAGGTAGGTAGGTACATAGACAAAATAATTAATTAGCAGTGTCCGAGTTGTGAGATCGTCGAAACATTAACTGTCTCAAAAGTCGATCTGAACGACACAGAGCTGTGACAGGACCCATCTGGTACTGGTAACTCTAAAAATAAAGCATCGCCACTCGACCAACTGCGACACATCCATCAAAGTGGTGAAATCCAATGACGACCCAATTCCTCTTCGTAAAATCACTACCTAGTTACATAAAAAAAAATATGCCAAGGAAATGCATATCTGCCAATTACTCGATCCCCGTGCACATTTCACAAAGCAGTAGCTGAATAAAGTGACTGTATTGAAAATTCTTGGAAGCAATTCCAATACACTTGATATTAAATTCTATTCTAGCTAGAGCGACTGAAAATCAGACATTTCGCAGATATTATCACTGAACCCGCACATCAAATACTAGATGCGACGTACCACAATGCTACGGCGCTCGTTGCGATAATGTGTTATTAAATTTTCCATTCTCATAGTGCTATAGTAGCTAGGTATCCCTCAGCGGCAATCGTCGGCATTCGTTAACCTAGTTTTCGATATTGGCTTTTCAACTAAGCGCATGTAACCAGCATTGCAATGCTAGTACAAAAAGCATTTGTTAAGTGAGCCGCAAGTGGAGTCAGTGGGCCAGTGGGTCAGGTTATATAAGTTGCCAGGTTCGAAGTCGGCGTCGGCGGAGCATTGCGTCACGCGCTCCCGTCAAGTTAAACTTGGACATTCGCTTCACCTGAGAGCGTCGTCTTAGCGGCTCCGTACACCGTGGCAACGTTTGTTACACCGAGTGCGGCCAACGCATCATCTGAGATAGATCTGTGCTTGTTGAAGCCCCTCTCTCGGCTTAGATCTATTGTATAATGCAACAGTGCCATGACTCTACATTTACATAAGCCTTTTATGCCAAATAAGGCGGGTGCCGGGGCGATTGTTACAGTCTAAACTTTCATTGTTGCGATGCTGTAACTTTTGTGACCAGGCTAGGTACAACTTTATCATGTGTAACTGCGGTCCACGTGAGCTTACGCGCCATGCGGTGTGACGCGCGCCTGTGGGTGGCAATCAGTGGCATGTACAGTCGGCACATGAATCTGCTATACCACCTTAACGTTCAAACTCATATGACTGTCGTTGGACATTAAGGTTCATATTTTACTTGTCATAATGAGGAATTTTCAGGGCCATTGTTTCTTTTGGGTATGACAGATGGCGCTATCTGTATTAGGGGGATAAATGTCAGTCATTAAGAAGGTGAAGTTACAAAGTGTTTAAATTTCGAATAATATATCCAGATAATAAAAAAAAGTATTAAAATGTAACTGACTGAAGTCACTCTACCTAATAGCGACATCTAGATAGGAAATTCTTTGAGTTTAAAAATTCCGCATACAACAACTATACCTTATTTATTCGTGCCACAATAAATGTCACAAAAAATATAGACTTTCTTGTACCTAACTTCCAGCTCACTGTATTCATTTGATTACGTTATAAAATATATCACGCGTGTCTGAACAGACTACCACGTCATGCAAAATGTGCAGTGTCAATGTGTTTTCGTGCCTACACTTTGGCTACTTACGTGTAATGTAGGTAATACATTTCCGAAACCGGTGCGTTGGCAATGTGCAAATTGACCACGCAACGCAACAAGCAGATATGTATATGTATTCTATTGTACATTCAAATTAGTTATGTACTTAGAACATTAGAATTGTTGTATTACATTAGGTGTAGGTATCTGGTTTAACTGTAGTAGGTTGCTGCTACTGAAATACACTCTTTTTTAATTTTATCGATTGTTCTTTGGATGTACGACAAGGTAGGCAGTGATCCCCAAGGATTGACACCTATGTATAGGTAACTTGTCTTCGAAATATAGGTAATCTACAAAACACAGGACCTTCGTTAGCCATGTCGTGAGTACAACAAAAACAGATGTAGCAATAAATCTATTATTAGGTCGGTAAGCTACAATACTAAGGTAGGCAGTGTCTTTTTGCCTATATGGTGTGCACGCCACTGGTGTACGATGTTCCCGCAAATTTTGATAATTAAGGTTACTACTTAAGTTTCTAATACTGCGTGTAAAAGGACCCCAAGCAAACGGTCTAAACCTTGTTGGACTCAGTAATATGAACAACTTTTACTATGACGACAATGCAAAGGGAGACAACATTTTTTGCCTCGAGAAATGACATTACGCAGTACACAGACCAAAACACAGAATACTAGGATAATTCTTAGTATTCGAATTATAATACACATTCTGCGAACCGCCATAATGTGCAATGCCTTGTCTGTGTTTCCTGCGCTGTATAGTCTGGAGGTCTTCTAGTCACGAGTAAATAGGTAACTAATTAACAAGAGAGGTCCTGCGTAGAATACATCGTTGCTTAACATCAGTCAGGATGGTGGTCAAAGCCTTATTCACTGTGTTTTTAAAAAAGTATTCCCAAAGTAAATTACGCGGTGTCACTAAGATGTAATATTTTTTCGCAACCCAAATAGACAACGTGGTCTTGATGCGCTCTGGCATTAATCTTTTTAATTATACGAGATACGGCTATTAACGTGACAAGTAATGTTTGACTATATTGGTACGGTATTATATAACGCAGAAGTGTATCACCGTAACATTGAGCAATACAGTTCTTATGTGAATCATCTACAGCTAGATAAGCATACCCCGATGATATTTTGACCTAGATAAAAAGCAATAATTACTTTAAATACCTCATTAATGGAACAAGCGAGCGCCTGCTCTCTGTAAGTATAAAACGTCAATTTTCCGCCGATTAAATTAGATGGCGCCTTCAAGAGTACAACACTACGAAAGCACACAAAAGCGAAAATAAGCAATAACGTATTGAAGAAGTTTTATTTTTCCTTCATGAGAAATGCCTCGATTCTATTTGCTTGCACGTTAACAATCGGCCCCATTTCCGGCGGAAATCGCGTCGTATTTGCTAGAATGGCGGGCGTACGGCGGCTGCGGCTACGGGACGAATTCACGTTTATTTTCATTTCCTACAATAGCTAGCCTGGGATAGGATAGTTATGCTATCTATCTAACTGCCTTATGAAGTTAATACTCGGATTCTAGAACCGAACTAGGTCAACCTGGTTCATCGGTATCCAGGGGCTGCATATTATGATCGATCGGCCTTAGGGTTCCATACATAAATATGCCAACGGGACACTATTAGGCCACCGTTGCAGTCAGTGGTCTGAGAAATCGCTTTGTAGAGCCTAGGTGAAGACGTGCCTAGAATTAAGGACAAGCTCTTTTATATCCAATCGCGCACTAGTTGTTAGGGTTTATGTAATATGGTGTAATTTATTCAATGTCTAAATTGATTTTCCACTTATTATGTATCTGAATTATATGAACAGCACAGTAGTAAAGGGCAACCATGCTGTCGCCTAGTTCTGTTCCGTTCTGTCGTATAGTACACGTTGTACATACACACATCAATAGTGTCTAGGGATCAAGAACATTTTTAGCTCTAAAAAAGATCTGATTTATTTAAATCAAATCTAATCTTCTGGATTGGTCTCCTACCTAATTCCCCATGCCTGTATCAATGACTTATCACCACATTTTGAATAAGTTCAGTTTTTGTAAAATATATACTTGTCGCCCATTATTCGCTGTCCCACTCTCTCAGCATCCTCTTCATATACTGCTTATTGTGCCGAATGAAATAAAGCTGCTTTCATAACATTCTGTTCACGTGTCACACACCGGCACGAGATCCAATCCAGCACGGGACGAGTTTGGTAGATAACAGTTGAAAATTATTTTACTATATGACAAACATTCAACTTTGGTACCCTTCGCGTGCTGTTTCTGACAGTTTACATATTGGGTTTTACAGCTAGACTGCATCGGATCGATTTAGTCATTGCGTTTTTTGTTCTTCTCCATTTTTTTTTTATTATTTTCAATCAAACGGTGTCGTTATGCAACTCCCAACGCACGCTCCGCTGCTGGATTTGCGATGGTCCATTCCATACATTTCACTCTTGGGTTGTGTAATTTGTTCTCGTTTATATTAATATAATATTATACCACTTGAAATGCGCTCGGCTCAGTTATATTATTATGTATTCAACGAAATATTAATTTCGATTGGGTTTCATTTTACGTGGAACATGTAATAATGAATAATGGTATCCGTTCATAACGATTCCTTTGTACATTTAGCATTTGACATTATTAAATGGTATATTTATTGTAAATTTAATTTAAATATACTCTTGGTATTGTTTTTGGGACAGACGAAGCTTTAGCCTATACACATTTTACCAGATCGGTTTTTATTGTGTTAAAAATATTTTTTCCTCGAACAAACTTCACGGCATAATGATTTATTCGTGCCCTATTAAAATTATATTTATTGCTATTAAATTGGCACCAAGCCACTCTTTATACGTATTCTAGAACAAATAGTACTCAACAAGTGTGACTTAAGTACGTATAGTTTTTTGTTTAAACACAAACTCGGTAAGAGCAACGTCGACGACGAGAGACGCCTTAAACTCTTTGGCTGTCACGGTCTGTTTTATAAAAAGTGACAGTTACAGCATGTTACATTCTGACTAATCTTGAATTAATAGGTACATTTACCCTTTTACACGAGCAGACCTTAATTACCAGGATAAGTTCTATACGTTTTGAAGTAATGAAAAAAATCACATGCGTGAAATGTCAACGGTAAATTGTTACCGTGAAAATGGTTAGTAAAAAAATCGATTTTATTATATAACAATAACTCTGCTAATGTAAGTAGGCCGTGAGTTATGCGAGTTGTTGCCCTACAAACTTAAATTACTTGAGGTTAATTACAAGACAATTAAAATCATCATCATCAGCCCATATTTGTCCACTGCTGGAATTGCAAGCCACTGTGATCTGTTTACTGCTTCTCACATCCAGCTTCTGGAAGTCATCTTGCGCATATCATCAGTCCACCTTGCCTAATGGCGTCCTGCACTCCGTTTGCCGAAACGCGGCCCAACGGTCATCGGTTCTACGGCTAATATGACGGGCCCACTGCCACTGCAGCTTGCTAAACCGATGAGTTATGTCGATCACTTTGGTTCTCTGTCGGATCACTTCGTTTCTGATTCGACCCTTCACAGAAACGCCGGGCATAGCCCTTTCCATAGCACGCTGTGCAACTTTGAGTTTGTGTGCCAGCCGTAACGTCAGTGTCCACGTGTCAGGATGACATTTAAAATATTAGACTAGTCATCATCATCATCATCAGCCCATACTTGTCCACTGCTGGACATAGGCCTCTCCAATTGCACGCCACTGTAATCTGTTTTCGGCTTCTCGCATCCATTAATAATTTATCTATATTAAACCTCTCTGTATCAAATTCTATGAATCTCTACCTTCAAGATCGATCAACTAAACTCTGATTCGATGCTAACTGCCGCTCTATGTTCTGATAGTTAAATATAATAAATGTATGTAATTATTAAATCTAACCGCTATTTGATTTATGTAATGTTTTTGCCAAGACGATATGCGTGATTTGTTAAGAGGTGAATTATTTGTGATTTGTTAAGGCTACAAGTCACCTAGGAGTCATCCGTCACATCTTCACCCTACTAGAAACTAATACATCTTTTTATGTAATAAATATGCACTCAGTGATATACTCGTAGATATGATAATCTCTTATTCACGTGGCCACTATGCATATAAAAATATGCTCGTATAATTTAGAGGATGTTTTTTTAATTTCTTGTCATAAATAAGCATTGAATAATTATTACAATTACCTTCTGTTCTGAACCAGTTATTTCTGCCTTCTTACCTTAATTAATACCTATAATTATATTATTGAAAAATAACCGGTTTTAACCAGTATCTAGACGCCCCTACGGTCCTTAAAGTTCCCCCCGATTTATATGGTCTCATTAAACCCTGATTTGATCCGATGGGATCATGTGATCAACTTTGGAATATATGTTTTCTAACAAAAAGGAATCATCAAAATCGTTTTATAAACGACGTAGTTATCCGCGAACAATCATAATATGAAACATACATACGGTCGAATGGAGTAACCTCCTCTTTAGAAGTAGCTTAATAAAATATGGCTGAATTCTCAAACGCACTTCAATAACTGTCCTTTAAATCCATATCGAAATTGACAGTTTCATTTTTAGAAAGTCTAAATTATTGTCATAGTAATGAAAAAAAAAACACCTCATATTATTTAATGCTTTCGAGAATACGATCGAGACACATTACGAAAAGCTTTAAAAAGTAGTAAGTAAACATTTTTATGTTTAATTACATCGATACTTCCGTAATCATTTTATAATTCTAATTTTAATCAAGCATGTCACTCTGTGCATGTCCATAATTGCCACGCTGGGCAGGCGGGTTGGGCCTCGCTCTAACCATGCTTGCATGTAAGAGACGACCAGTTCCATCGGCAAAATTGATCTTGTACCAACAATAGCATTTCTATATCGACTGGTATATTAAGATGTTGAAATGAGATATGTAGTATCAATTGAATTTATGCTTTTTGGCACAGTGTCCCATGTCTGGCAGTCTATATCATGTTTTTATAGTCGAATGTTAGGTAGGCTTAAATTATACAGAAACCTAGTCGTTTATAAATCACAATTAATGTGTCATCGACAAGTGACACTAAGAAATAAGCACTTTAATTCGCAAATATCTATATATTATATATAAAACTCAGTCCTGGCTAATTAATTAATCACTGACTAATCATTGCCGAGCTCAAACCTTTGACCCTAGAAAGATTAAATTTGCACAAGGGTTCTGTTCATGATGTTACGTGAGTTAAGAAAAGATCTTCCAAAATTCACAAAGATCCTGGGGGGGTGAAAAGTTAGGTAGAAGTTAATATGTGAAAAACATAATATCCACAATACCAGGGGTATTGTGGATATTATGTCTAATGTTAAGCAGCGATATAGTCTACGATGGAGCAGACTTTGTCCATTTGGTACCTATTTTCACGTGACTTGGAGACCTCCAGACTTTACTGCGCGGGAAACACAGACACCGGCAAGCAATTCGAAGTTTTGGACGAATTTGCAGCGCCAGCAACAGATGATATCGTCGCGGTGTGTGTGATTGATTTTCTTGTAACTTACACGTCATTATTTGCGCTCAGACACGTCGCACATTCGTACACAGACAAACCGTCCGACAATCAATAACGATCTATTAAATTATAGCTAGTTGGTACCTATGTAGTATTTTGTCTGGAATCGGTAGCTTCGCAGGTCAGAGACCCTTGCCCCTGCGGCGTTTATCCGCTCTGGCTATGTGTATGCATGAATATTGCGTACCCATCAATTATGTTCAAAGAGCGCCCATCAACCGCATTTGCATTTAAATATCGACCTTAATTTCACGGTTTTAAAGTGCATCGGTATGCTGCGCTCGTTAATTTCGCCGTATGTTTGTCAAACAAACGTATAGGTAGTCGTGGTGTGCGGCGCTGGTGAAGTGGACGCGAAATATTAAAGCATAACGATCCAATTGCGACGGCGGCGGAGGAATATAGACCGTCCGACCCACAGTTTACAATACAATACGTTCTTCCCGTGTTTGTGGATTTCTAGTAAGCAATGCTATCATTCATAAAATCTCCTGTAACAGCTATATTGATCTAGAGTTGTTTGTAGATAGACGGTTCCTGAAAGTTGGCGACTGTTGTGGAAACAAGCGTGCACAATGGAAACAAATTGTTCACAGTTAATAATCTTCGCGGAATCGACACCCGATTTAGAAGAAAATGAAAATTTGTATAGTATAGTGGTACCTTTTTATGACATGCATTTTAGCGATGCAGTATTTTATAGTAGACGGTGACAGTTTTGTATAAGGGAATTTTGGAACAGAACATTTGTAAAATAGCAGGACAGAAGGGAACTTGCCACAAGTGAATTAAACGAATGCAGTTCCTCTTCCAAATGGAAGTTCCGTCCACACAAACAGCAATTACGCCATAATCATTCCCATTTCTTAATACCGTGAGCATATGGAATAACTTAAAGAAAATAGAACAGACTTTAACCAGTAAAATTTGACATATAGGTTTTCTCATGGATGCCATTGTCGGAACTGAACCAAATTTATATGGGACCAAACGGAAAGCACCAGCTTTCTAATAAAAAGCATCCAAATCGGTTCACCCAGGCGAAAGTTCTGAGGTAACAAAAGAATAATACAGACGAATTGAGAACCTCCTCCTTTTTTGAAGTCGGTTAAAAAGACGCGAAGTCTCAGAATTATACACGACAATAAGTAATGGGAAGTGAAAAGTGAGATAGACTTAATATCCATGTTGAGGGTGTACACGCTGTCGACTCGAAAAGAAGAGGGATCCATATTTTCACATACGAATTTGAAAATCCTTTGAAGTAATCCCGTCGCCGCGGCTGCGTTCGCTCGACCACTGTGTTTACAGGATACAACCTCGTAACAAATAACGTTTATCTGCTTCTCAAATACGCTTGAGCCAAATTGTCAACGTCATGTAAAATATAAGTGCTGTATAATACGGTTAGCGGTGAACCGTATTGTCTCAGGTTTACGAGTTCACCACATCGTTATATAGTAATAACGTGTAATAGTTGTGAGTCGAACGTGTTTATGAGCCTACATCATAAACGTTAATTTGTGTATTGTTTAGTGCCTTAACTAAATACCTTTATTAGTCAGAAGTCGCGAGTGTCATATAATCTGTTAGTCGCATTGCAACTTGTTAATTATCGAAATAGAATGACAAAAAAGAACCTACCGTAAAAAGTGAGAATGGAGGAGTTTTTTTTTATTTTTTAAAAGAGTTTAACTAACATTGTTTCTTACAATGGCTTTTCAGTTTGCCCATGTCGTAACTTACTCATCGGTTGTGAAAGAGATCGTGGGAAATCATGCAAAACAAGAATTATTTTCCTTAACGGACTGTCTTTTCCACAGTGTTTCAATAGAACGATATTGTAACTGTAGGTAATATCAATTAGAAATATATTTTAATTGTCATCCAGATATATCCAGACGCATGAAAAGTGTCTAGGGATCAAGAACAGTTTTAGCTCTAAAAAAAATCTAATTTATTTAAATCAAATCCCTAGACACTTTTGATGTGTGTAGTTCCAGTCCGACCTATTAGGTACAATAAGCCCTTGCTAATTTAGTTATCTCAATTTCAATAATTATGTAACAGCAGCATCACTCATAACGTATAAACTTACATAGAAATAAGTCCTTTGTTTTGAACAAGGAGGGCAAGTGGCATGCACTTACGTAAAATATTATTATCTCCAACGTCAATGTTTACCAAATGATAATGATTTACTTTGTTATTATTCGCTTATATCACAAAGGGTGCCTTCATGTCTTGTTGTCCTCTGTTCTGGATGACCACATTCTGTTTGGGAACGTTCGAAAGGGCGTGTGAATAAATACTTATTTAACGTATGGAATCGATGGCGCGGCGACGTCGGCGGCGGCGGCGTGCGACTTTTGTGTAAACTCGCACGATGCACAACAGAATCTCTCACGTGATTGATTCGCTGCACGTGTATCGTTGAACTTGCGACCTTAGAGCGTCGTCGCTTTGTACATACATATTGTGTTATAATATAGACCATGTTTAGCGGGTAGGTACATTGTTTAGGTTGAGTGTACACAATCCAGGCGAGGACGAGGCGCGGTCGCTGACGGGCGAAGCGACGCGACCTTGCCGCTGCAAGACGCCTGTCGGTCGTTCACCGTATGCCCTTCGCATATCCAAAACAATCACAAACGTAGCTAGGCACGTACCTACATACACGTAGCATGTACCTGACGCTGATAACGTCTGCGATGACGGCGCGGGGGGTCGCCATATCGCGCGAAAAAAAAAGCCCCCAAATTCTACGTACCTACCTACGAGATAAGCCTAAGTCAAGTTGTCACGTGATCGTTGTAATACGCTCTGCCTTATCCTATTGTTCAGTGGATGACGTTCTCGTCGGCGGCTTACTTGTTGTTTAGATATCACACGTTACGAAACAGCAACAAGACTTTGCATATAATGTACTACATAGGTATGAATATGATCGTTCGTAATCGTGGTTGTTTGTGTGTTTAGCTGTTTAGCTGTAAATGTACTCAATGTATCACAAATCTATAAACAGAAATGTGTTGATGAAGTAATTGGAATTGTAGGAACATGACTAAATATTCTTAGAACGCGCCCCGTCATCGCATCGCCGCCGTTGTGCACCAAAATGGAAATTTAGCGCAAGGTGACACCGCGCGCCGTAAACAAAGAAAATGCAGCGTTTCGAGATATGTTTATTGGCTTGTTTTCATATGTACGTAAGGGGAACTGCTGTCGTCAGTACACGTCGAAAAGTAATATTAATCTCTATAAAAATACATTTCCTCTTCCATCCAAATGCGTTTTCGTTCGGAGACTTGTCGAACAATAAAACTTTAATGAAGATTTTTGTGGTTTTCTAATGGATGCCATTGTGGGAACTCAATTAATTCAAATGGGTCCAAACGGAAGCTTTAAAAAAAAGAATCATCCAAAAATGTCGAGGGAACAAACATTTAAAAAATACCGTTGTTACGATAACCTATTTCGTAGTCGGTTCAAAACAGCCTATTCGTTAAATTCAATTTTCTTAGAATCGCTATTAGTTGTTACGTAATTTATGTACAACATAAACATTTTACCTATGCATTCAAATAGTTATTTAATAACCTATGTTTGTCGTCACAATGAATAGCGATTAATTTCATATTACGAATGTAAACACCTCCAAATCGATAATACTGATATTCTGGGAATAGTGGTGCTATTCGTATGTATATTTATATGTTCATGTATTGTTCATTCATTAATTATCTAATGGGGAATTTACTTTGACGTTTTTCTGACAGATTTTTGGGCGGAGAACTGTCATTACTGTCATACTTTCCAAACAAAGTTTGACAGTAATGACAGTTTTCCGTTTAATCAGCCGAATGACGTCCACTGCTGGACGAGGACCTCCCCCAATGATTTCCACGATCAATTGTGGGGAAATGCCAATAATCACCACGCTTGAAAGGCGGGTTGATGATAGCAGTGGTGTTGTGGTTTAACTCGCAGGAAGCGCTGCTGCTCGTCCTCTCCAGAGTTCCCTCGTTCGCTTCTTACGACCCCCACGACGGGAAAAATCGGGCTGGGGGGACACATATATTATTTTCGCTGTCAACACACGGCTAACGTATATTATATAAACCTACAATCTAATGAGATTGTCGGTTTTATATTTTCTACACTACAAGAAAAGTTTTGTAAAAAAATAACACAGTTGAATACTATTTACTTTGAACTATGTAAGAATGTGCCAGCGTCCCGGTTCAATTGTTAGATAATGTCATACAAAACATGAAACCCTTAGATTTTCTTGCAAACCTGCACTGCGAAATATTGTACCTATCTAGCAGGGACGGAGGTTAATTGGGTGTGAGAGTTTCTCGGTCCCAATACCTAGCCTACTAGGAACCTGTCATACGGTAGACTTATGCACTATTATCAATTTCCAATACCCCCCTCCTCCACCCTCTACACCTGCCGCTTGCCATCTGAAACTGTACTCTAATTTATACGCGACTAGGCCGCTATTCAAATGTTGATTGACAGTGGCACCTCACATAACTCATGCTGGCGTGTATGAATTTTGTGTGCGTCTGGACGTTCTATCGATCTATTACGTAGTTAAACTATTTAAAAATAATACGTGTGTCGCCTGACACCCGTTTGCAATGAAGGTAGATGTGTGTATGTATGTGTGTGTGTGTGTGCTGTTCGAAGTGGAGTAACCGTACTTGTAGAGCGTCTGGTGCCTATTATAGACGGATGCCTCGACTTGCAATCGGATTTGTCGTTTCCAGCCTTGATGTAGATGGGAGTCGGTACACCATGGTTTTCATTTCCAGAAACTATGTACCTACGGTCTGTCGAGAATGTGGTCAGTGTGTGGAACTACGTAAGTACCACCATAATGTGTGTGAAACCTAATCTAATCACCTATTAGGTTGAGTGATGACACACCATAGCTGTCTTTTCCCTTTTTTTTTTAAGTTAAAATGGAGAATTTTCCGTTCTCCTGACAGTTTCGGGTTAAAACATAGCCTATGTTACTCTGTGATAATGTACTTATGATGAAAGTATTATGGAATTAATGAATATGCAATAAATAAGTTTATTCGTAAAAACGTAGGCACATATATACAAAAATATTTTGGTAAATAAAACTATGTTTATTAAATATCGTTTCCGAACGCAAGCAGCAATCAGCAATCCAGCTTTTGGTTATTAAAAAGCTGTACACCGGTGTCGGGTAAAGCTTTTTGCTGCAATATAGAGTGTTTCGGCTACGTAAAAAAAGCCGCTTTTAAAAAAAACAAAATAACATTTTTCAATTTCCTTTGTATGTATGTTACATACAAAAATACACTTCGGTAAAAAAAAAACTATCGTGTATCGAATATCGCTGTCGAAGTTTATGATTGAAATGAAAACTAAAAGAATAGAGTTGCATACGCGAAAACATGATTGATTGTATTGATTGGTTTGTCATGTTCGGCGTGAATGGAAAACGTATGTCCCTTGTACTGCGTGTAAAAGGACCCCGAGCAATGGTCTTAAAAAAGCGTTGTTGGTCTCGTCAATATGAATATTTATTTATTGCTTTTTCCCGCATTGTCGTCATAGTAAAAGTCGTTCATATTGACGAGCCCAGCAACGTTTCTAAGACCATTGCTCGGGGTCATTTTACATGCAGTATACTAGTAAATATAGTATAATGTCGGAATAGATAAACCGCGTTTATTTGTATAGCTGTGGGAGTTTAGTCGTTAGGTATATTGAAGGAGTTTAATGATACATTACAATGATACCCGTATATACCGAGATAAAGTGCCTAACACTGCCGAATGTTTCTTATAACAAAATTAAATACGTTATGAAATAATAAAAAAAAAAATTTTGCTTTTCATTTTCCTTATGTTATACAAATTCAGTACGGCAATGACGTTTCACCGAATGTTTGTAATAACTAAATTCACTTAATTAGATTCCTAGGCAAGTTAAATAAAGGAAATCTACAAGACTACAGCAAAGTAATCTTATCTTATGCAATAGCAATCCGTCAGTCAGAGCTAATTTAAATCAATTGTCTACGGAACGGATGCCTCGGGTGAAATTGCAATCGGTAAATAGGCAGAGCCCGTGTGCCTAGAGGCTATTTTTCCTTGAACATTTTATAGCTTTGCGCCTAAATAAGTAGGTACGCGAAGTGCATAATATTTTATGGCGGCACGTGTGGGGTCATAATCATCAGCCACATAACGTCCACTGCTGGACAAGGGTCTCGCCCCATGATTTCCATGATCAATTGGGGTTATGGGGGGTATTGCCAATAATCGCCACGTTTGACAGGAGTAATTTAACTCACAGAGAGCGCTGCTGCCCGTCCTCTGCAGAGATCCCTCGGTCGCCTCTTACAACACCCACGACGGGAAACGTTAGGCTGGGGTGGTGAAACGAGCATCGTCATCGGTTTTTACGTTATGCTGATTTTTTTATTGTATGTACGATACACGATGTTCAACAGTGTAATCGCATAGTTAGAACAAAAAGGACCCAATACGAAACATGCCGATTTTGAAATTTAAGTTTAGTATCTTTTATGTTAAGGTTTAATTTCATAAAATGACACATTTTGTTTTGTGTCTCTTTTGTTCTAACTGTGCGATTATACCAGTGATCAAGTTGTAATAAATCATAGCCCCAAATAGTGCCCATATAATGAAAAACTCTCGCGTCCTAAAGTGACATATCTCTCTCTCTCTTTCTCTCAGTATTATAAGGGCGTTTTTATTGAAGTCCAAACAAATATTTGTTATTTTGTTATTCCAATAAACTTTTAAATCAAAGCCTTATAATCATAGGGAGTAACATAGGGGGGTTCATTAGACCACGAATAACCCCTAGACTTCCGCTTCGCTTTTCCGACAAATACACGCTGTATATTAATACCTAGCTAACTAACGAGTCGCCTTATCAGAGGACGTTTACCCGACAACATTGAGGCAAACTTGTATTTCTGCCTTTGCCTCATTTGTTTGATGTCTCTATGTGCCATGTTTACTTATACATATACAATATATATATAAAGTATACGTAACGAAACAATACACTTACATAACACGGAAAATATCACATTTAGAAATATATAATATTTTGTGTGTGATATTGTTGTGTTGCTTAATGTTACCTCGAGCCTTGGTATTGAGAAGAAGCTCCCGTTCATTTCCGTATCGCACAATGTTATCAATTCACATCGGCCATCGATCAATGGGCCCGTTCTTTGCGTCGGTTATAATTAGACTAAACGACACGAGCTTGCATAATATTGTTGCCTGTTTAAAAAAAAAATATATTAATCACGCGCGAGAGAAGGTTTTCCATTTTCGTTTTTCTCCCGACACACTATTCCCGCTGACCCCCTTCCGGGCTGAAACGCTATGTAGCTGTACATTGTCGTCGCCTAAACCCCGCCCACTTCAAGGTGATCTCACAAGCGCCGTAGTGTACGTGGTTGTATGCAATTGTTGCATAAACGTGACGTAAGATGCTTGTGGACCGGTTGCCGGATCGGGGCCAAGTTCGACGCAGTCAGCTAGCGGCGGCGGCGGTGGCGGCTGCTGTACAGTCACGCCACTCGCCAACGATACACAGAGATCCCTTACTGTGTACATGCGCGGAATAGTCGCGGGCCAAGGCATAACGGCGTTGTTCCTTACTTTTGCGGCCGGTGTTGTTGTTGCTAGCACCTGCATCTAATACTGCAATGCATGTTACCCTACTTTGAAGGGCCTCGATAAACCCTCACTTGCTTGCAGTGCAGGCACTTGTGGGTGTGTATGTAAGAGCGTGGCTTTATTTTTTCCACTTCAACGTAATTATTACAATTTATGGTGCAATAATAAAATATATATATATAACGCCGGCGACAAATCATCTTGACCGCAAAGAAAATTATTTCGAAAATCTTAAGATTTATGAAGGGAGATCAGGAGTCACGGGTAGCACCGAAGCGGATTTTTATTTTTAATTCAATTTGTAAACATATTTTATGCTGTCATGACAGTGATTTCCTTTACATCTCATTTCGTTAATAGATCATTAGTATTATGAAATAAACAAAGTAGAGCTCCGAAATGATATTACGCAGTTTTTTATTTAATGATCAGCCGATCAGTTCACTGGGCATTGCTTGCTTCGTCACGGCTGACCTTGTCGGAGAATTCCACTTATATAACCCAAGTGTCCCCTGAAACATTTGTATTATTTCTATGTACATTAATGTATGGAAATTGTCACCAGCTAGCGTGCTCATAAACGTTATGCCTATCTGCTGTATAAATGACAGTATGAAACCCAAATGCGGTTATATAACGCTCTGTGTACTAGCCCACATCGTCCGCTGTGGCGTCGCCTGCGCAGCTGCTGCGGGGCGTCTGGTCGTCTTGATATCGTCCACATACACACACACACACACACAAACATTCGTTTCGTGTCACGGATATTTAAAAAATAATGTTAATAACACATCAATAAGTGTCGTACAGGTGTATATAGGTATTACATCGGCGGTGCCCTCGTTAAACATTCATACAATATAATATTGTACATCGCCGAATAATCGATCGACTTATAAGCACGGGAATGGCCTTCGAACTTTATGTAAGTGTGTTCAACCTTAGAAAGCGTTGTATTGTGATGTGAATTCCACAATGCTTCGGCGTGTGAACGTTGCGCCACCTTGAAATATTGCGCTCGAGTTTTCTCAACTGCGCCTCCACGCCACCGCCACTGCCGTCGAAGCCATACAACTCGCTGTTACATACGCGTCGTCGTAGTGAATGAGGCTACATCTTACCATAGCGTCCTACTTTGTTCAGTGACGACATCGATCTAATGGTGAGTGGGCACCGAAGGCCACGTGTCTCCGTAACCACCCATACGTATCGATGCCGGCACCAGCGAGCCACTGGCCACTTCGCGGGAGCATCGCTTGTTTACATTGCGATGACTAAATGTTAGTGCGTTGGTCACACACTTTTATCGCGACCTTGATATTAACGTGGATCGCGTACCTACACCTAACTAATCTACCTGCCCACTAGATTCAATAATCCTTATCGGTGACAAAAATGTTTTATTTAGTATGTAAGTATAAACAAAACACGCGGCCCGTGCTGTGGAGCGGGTCACGTTCTGATAAACGGAATGGTACGAAAACCGAGGTTTATGTAACAACAATCGGTCCGTTGAGTCACCGGGCCGCCGCCGCCGCCGGCGCGCGGGTTGCGTAACCTCGCGCGGCGTACGGGCGGCGGCGGCGGCGGCGACCGGCCCGGGCGGCGGCGGCGGCGGCAACTTTGTCCCACGTTACAAGTTCACGAGGCTTACATAACTTGTCCTTTATCGACGATTCACCACACTTTTCCGCCGAAAATTTTCTTACAACACACGTTTTTGTCTCGTGAGCGATACTAAACAACCGGCCGCTGCGGCGGCGGCATGGTTTCCTGTTTAAGTAATACTAAAATCATATTGCTAAGATTAATTTTAAAAAAATGGGTACATTTTTTGGACCTTTGTCTATTTTTGTTGTCGTTAAACCGGTGATTGCATTCAAAGCACATTTTGTTCTTGAACTCAAAGAGCCATCTTTGAGTTGTGTGTACCGTGTGAGAGCGTATTTAAAAAAAAACGCACTTTCTTATAGGCGATATCTGCTCGAGTATGAGCAAACATGTGGCAGTTATTGCGCAAATGATTTAATACACCCATAATGTTGCTTGCGCTGTTGACCCAAAAGTGCATTGGTAGTAAAATCGTCACAATACAGGATTGTGTGGATAGCTTCGTAAATATTTTGTTACAACTGGTTGTTTGTGAGACCTAGTTCTCAACTTGCAACTGGTTTCGTAGCGTTACACCGAGCAAGCGAGATGGCATAAGGCGTTGGACAATTGTGTACCTACTTGCATACGTGCATTATAAACAAACTGCTACTTTATATGAAGCGCGCGGGATTATGTAACAGCTATCTGCTGCGCCATCAGAAGGTCGAGGGCTATTCGTTATTCTGCGAACTCTTCACAATACCGCACACCCAGAGACGCAATATAAACGCCCATCCGATTCTGAAAAGAAATGATACTTCCGTTAATGAAAAGAAAAATACCCTCGTCCGAACTAAGCTCATTAATTACTAACAAATATCGGAAAAATAAACTTCTCCCGGACTTTTCTTTCAACTCAATGCCACCGAAATCACATTAGTTAACTTTTCCAGAGTTTGCTACTCCATAAATACAAGACTTAGCAATTTCCTAAAGTGTGTTTCTTGAGTAATAATGTATACTATTATAGGTAGAAGAGTCTCGAGATGGCGAGAGAGCGTTGTAGCCGCCTCCGCCTGGCATTTTCTTACAAGTATAATCCATCTATGTAGGTCTACGTTTAAGTAACATAGATATTATTTCATAAGCCACAATGCCTCTCGTCTCGCGAACCTTAACGATGTGCTTACATTTTATAGCGTTTTCTAACAAATATATAAAATGTATAACGTCTTTTATTGAAATTGATACATCTTAATATCGACACTTGGTAGATACTTTTATGAACTTCATCGTTTCCGAGCAATTTGAAACCTTGTTGTCGAGTGGTCTCCTTCGACTTGCGAGTCGGAAGTTTTAGGTTCGAGTCCAACTACCATGAATAAATGATTATCTCTTTCATAGGATATGCTGATAATATATACAATGATATTGCCGTAAAAGGCAAGGTAAGGAAAACATCGTGAGTAAATTCACATACCAAAGGATTCACTGACGGGCTTGTGTTAACCAATACACGGTATAAAACAAAGTCGCTTCTATATTTATGTATCTAGTAGCCACACAGCAGCATAGTTTTTGTATTTTATTGAAATCTATATATTATATAAACTCAAGTCCTGGCTGAATCATTCATCGCTGAGTCATTAACGCCCAACCGAAGCCCTGTATTCATTGACCGTAGAATGCTGAAATCTTACACCCCTGTTCTTTTTATGTTTACGTGATATAAGAGGTTTCTTTTTAAATTCGTCCCCTAAGGGGGTGGAAGTTAATGTGAGAGAAACGTTAATTTTGAAGCTTAGCCTGTGTCGGAATCTGTTCAATTCAATAACACTTTTCTTCTTAATAATAATAATAATAATATCGGAGGAAAATTCCACTTCTATTCTGCCGGAATTGAAACGGGCGTTTCATTCAGCATCTATTTTTATAACAAGCAGGATATACAATGACATACAATGTAACTAAGGAGCAATGAGTGAAGATTGTGCAACCAGCGATCACATGTCGGCAATCAATGAGCCACAGGTTGCTAATAGAGGCAGATAGGCAGACAGTCACCAGCAACGCCATAGTTGTGTGATAGCTAACAGGGGCCAAAACTGAAGCTGGGCCGGGGAAATGTTACAAATGGGAAATTTTCTTTGACGTTTCTCTGACACTACTACACTACTGTCAAACTTTATTTGGAAAGTATGACAGTAATGACAGTTCTCCGCCCGAAAATCTGTCAGAAAATCCTCAAAGAAAATTTCCCATTGACGGACAATATGTCGTATCTTTCTATTGAGATTTTTTTAAATAGTTTTGCCTTAGAATAAAAAATAATATTCTGAAACGTGATCAGGTACGAGAACAGCTGAAACAGTTTTTAATTGTGATTGTACTGGAATCACTTACATTGACTTCAATCATTTTCCAGCGATAAGTAACTTTGTAAACAATTTAGACACATCATATCATCACCTTATTTCACGATGTCTAGTTCTGCAAAGGACATCGAAAGAATTTGTGAGGAAATAGATTTGCTTTCGGTCAATTTTGATGAAATTTTAATATGTTGTAGATTCGAATGGGCTGATCCGTGTGCATGCATAAGTGCAGCAATTGTTTCCAAGTTCGTTTTCGAGAATATCTGAGTGAAACCTCATTTCATTACTGCTATTACTGTTTCGATGTCTTTTCTTCACAATGGTCTTTCTCTGGCATTAAATAGGCTCTTCTATCGTCCAATGCTCATATTGTGACAACCTGATGAATATTGAATCGTCATTGCCAGCAATTGACAGCATTTATAATTGACACACAGCCAGACACCATTGTAACAGTGCTGTGCCGGGTCCAATACGAAGAAAAAAAAAAAAACAGTGCTGTGATTATTGGTTTGGAATACAGGAATGTCGTCAGAATTGCTCAAAATACAGAATAGAAACGGTTTTAACTATTGTTTTACGAAAAGGAAATTGCTGAAGTTTTTTGTCGATTAAAGTGTCTTATCAGCTTTGATGAAACTTTACTGTGTCGCTAAAACATAAATAAGTTAAAGTTGTTACAATGTGATAATTATAAAAAAATACGATAATGTTAAGACATTTCAATATTAGTGTAGACCAGATTTTTGGCCATCTGCATAATATCTATCTATTTAGATCATTTTTTAATGAAACGCGCACAGACATTATAACTCAATATTGTTCACCGGGTATATAGGCGCGAATATAATCAAAGACAAGCTCGAGCTTACCTTTGTTATTTTACTCAGCGTTTCGACACATTTGCATGCGTCGTGATCACGAGTGGACTGGAGTGCGGCGCAAGCTAAATAAGTAAGCTCGAGCTTGTCTTTGATTATATTCGCGCCTATATACCCGGTGAACAATATTGAGTTATCTATTATGTAGATCGAATCATATGTATGCATTGCAATGCAGCGCATATATGTATTTTTTCTTCTTATTTCTATACCGTCTTTAGTTTAATAACTGTGGGATCCAAGACAGAAGGCTAGGCCCCCCCGGGATCTAGCCCAGTCGTCACTGATTGAGCTCTCGTCTATTCTGGATGCCGCTGTAGATCCTGGCTCTAACAGGAATCACAGTGGTGGGAAAGTGGGTGGGAATATCCCGGTATTATGTAGATCGTTTTACAGTGTTGACACATTTTATCATTCGCACACTGACGTTGTGTCCTCCGTTTTGGTTCCAGATGTCGTCGTCGGAGGGCGCCCCGTCGGCCGCCCTCCCGACCGAGGTTCCCCTGACAACAGCCGCGCTCACCCTCGCTGACTCGCTCAGCGGGAAGTCAAGGTCAGTCCACCAGACGCCTAAAGTCATCGTCTGTGATGTTTTAAAAAATGTAAAAGAACCTACTTGATCCAGTACGGTCGGCCAAGAAAATGGTCTATCAGTTTCGATGACACTTCCTGTGTCACTAAAACACCAATAAGGTAGAGTTGGTATGTCAAGTGAACAATGAACCTTAATGTCTAATGACATTCATATGAGTTTCAACCTTACGGTGGTAGAGCAGATTCTTGGCCGACTGTACCTACTAGAACCTCTACGATTTTTTAAAGGGGAACCCCTTGATTTATCTGCTCTGACATCACCGACCCCAGATTTCTTTATCACGATGGTCAAAATTTGAAATATCTTCTCAACATGAACGACGAAGATATCCGCGGACAAACATATAAAATCATATACTGCGGGTAGAAGGACCCCGAGCATTGGTCTTAGAATCGTTGTTGGGTTCGTCAATATGAAGAAATTTTAGAATGTGGGAACGCAAAATAGAAATCATATCTTCCATACAAAGTAGAAAAAAATTTGCCTCGGGAGAAGACATTTTTTTGTTTTTTTTTTGCATTATCCCAGCAACGTTTCTAAAACCATTGTTCGGGGTACTTTTACACTTTGTATGTACATATTGCGATCGCCATTAACACAAGACGAACAGCGCACAGCAACATTAATTGAAAAAGTAGTTCACTGCACAGAATTAGCTATGAATTTCAAACCCACAATAACTTAGTTTCTTCAATCAGTGTAACGCAAACAAGTCGTTTACTCGACATTTATCTGCGTCTCTACAATTAGGTCGATGGAGCAGTAGAAGAGTTTATACTAGAAAAGGAAAAAAAATGCGCATAAAAAGATTTCTTAGAGATATAATTGAAAGGCAAGCAAGAAGCCTGCATTTCTAATGATAGTCCCTCTCTACTGTAGTTAACGATCAGTTGTCACTGGAACTAATGAATCTACTTATTGTAGTAAAGTGTCCACAAGGGCACTGCGCCTCATGTCAGTGCACCGGATTTCCATGAAATTACTTTCCAACGACACTTCTCGTAACTTTTATATTATATTCTTACCGCTTCTATGACAATAAAGTATTTGAACTTGAGCCGTAAACAATAAAGATAACAATCGCTGTTTGCTCTTGAATCACACTAATATTATTAAGGCGAAAGTTTGTGAGTTTCACGAAAAAACTTCTGAACTGATTTCATTGAAACTTTACAATTACCAGTGACGTGCACTGGCTTTTAGGACAAGGTAGGCAGTAATCCCCAAGGATCGACACATTTGAGTAAGTAACTTGTCTTTACGGAATATAGGTACCTACCCACAAAACACAGGACCTTAATTAGCCTGTGTCGTGAGTACAACAAAAAAAGATCTAGCAATAACTCTATTATTAGGTCGGGAAGCCAAAATACTAAGGTAGGCAGTGTCTTTTTGTCTATATGGTGTGCACGCCACTGACAATAACACATTGGCTACATTTTCGAATTTCCGGAAATACACTGCTGGCATCACCGCCGGGGTATATCTATTATGCGATAAAAGGAGAGTAAAGGCGGGAACAGTAGGTTATACGAGCGAATCTGCAAGCCAATAGGTATGTATGGAAGTTTATATGTATAACCCTACAGTGCAGCTACGTAGTGTACAACATATTAGGAGGCCTGGCTTTGGCTATGTGTATTAAAGATAGTACAAACTGACTAGTGGCCCGTTTTCACTTTGTGTCCTAATGCTTAATTTCTTAATCTGAAACAATTGTTAGCAACTACTTATATTTCACTACTAAAACGCTCTCAGGCAAAGTAGACTGAATATATGCGCAAGATTGCTATCAGAAGCTGGATCCGAAAACAGATCACAGTGGCGTGCAATTGGTGAGGCCTATGTCCAGCAGTGGACAAGTATGGGATGATGATGACTTGACTCTATATACCTGTATGGAATTAACACGCTGTACGTTCCCACAATTGGTAATAATGTGTATCACCATTGATAGATCTTTGAGATTACTATTGACCTTAGTTAGCTGTCTTAAGACCATAATTGTCTTACGTCCTTCAGAAACTTCCTCATACTCAACCTCAATAACTAACAGCGAAGAAAAACTAAGGCAACACATTTTATATTGTCTGAATGTGAGGTAGGTATACATTTTATTTTTTATTTTTCCTCGTTCCGACTTCCCGGTCAACGATCCACGATCGAACTTGGCATTGGCTCAATACATACATACATACATGCCTACGGACAATGTACCTATAGAGGCGTCGAGGGCATGCGTAGTTGGAATCTTATCACACCGCGCACCACAAGCTGGCTACAATGTTCGAATAAACTTTAATTACTTCTACAATTAATAATTTTTTGGCCCGGGTCATCGGCACGTATGTACACACATCAAAAGTGTCGAAGGATCACGAACATTTTTAGCTCTAAAAAAATCTAATTTATTTAAATCAAATCTAATCTTCTGGATTGGTCTCCCACCTAATTCCCTATGCCTGTATCAATGACTTATCACCACATTTTGAATAAATTATCAATGAATTCAGTTTTCGTAAAATATTATTCTTGATTGCAATGTTCTAAAATGTACTTGAACCCTAGACACTTTTGATGTGTGTAGAACTGTATAAAACAAAATCAGTTTTGTGTCGTACCCCGCCAATGTGGACGCGCCTTTTGGGAGACCTATACCCAACAGTGGACGGAGTTCAATATTTTATCTCTACTTATTGTTCGAGTATAAGTGTCCCAGAGAATACCTTCTTAGTTATATCTCGGAACTTTGTGTGAGATTGAAACCGCTCCAAATCTAAATTCTGATTACCATATGCAACCAATCATGAAATGTGTACTATAGTAATTGGTAAATCATCGATATCACAGTAAGTGTTTTTGTAAAACAATATTATATGTATACTAGTTGTCTCGGCAAACATTTGTTTTGCCATAGGAAGATGTGTGCCCAATGTATTGGAAGAAAACCTTCTCTGGACTCGCACAAATAATTCAAGACCAAAATAAGCCAAATCGGTTCAGCCGCTGTCGAGTTTTAGCGAGACTAACGAACAGCAATTGATTTTTATATAATAGATTAGTGGATTGGATGGAGTGGACGCCCCGCGATTTCATTAGCGCGACTTTCAGTATTAATTTTTATTAAAAAGTACTACCAGTATACTACTACGTAGTAAGTTTTAGGACCAAAACTCCAAAATTAACGTTTTTAAAAATAAACTTCAAGAGAGGGGTCTCTTTTTACCCCTTAGAATAATATTGTCGAAAAATCCTTTTTTATCTCACGTAAACATCATAAAGGAATATATTGCACATCGATGGAAAATTTCAGCATTCTATGTTTGAAGCTGGGCGTTGAGGAGTCAGTGATGAATAAATCAGTCAGAACTTTGATTTTTATATATATAGATTTTTGCATATTGTTAAAGTATACAACACTGTAAAGCCTCTTTAAAAATTCCATGAATATTAAGTAAAAAAATTATGGTAGATTCACCCATAGAGCTCACATTAACACCACAGTTAAATAACGTAATTGGATCTGCCTACGTCTCTAGGGTTCATAATCCAATGGCAAATCGCGGCGAGCCTTAATGTTAATCGTGTACGTGCAGGGAATAGTTTATGGGACTCGTGAATAATTAGCGCTTATAGGTCACGCGAGCTTTTCTTTTGCCCAACCTTCACTTATCTACCGTAAGTACAATCTGGGTACAATAACCCGTAGAATTCGCACTAATTATTCAGATACTGCGCGTGAAGGGGAATGAGATCAATACCTATTTGTGGAATGGTAAATTTTCTGTATAATATAATTAAACGACTTTTGTTTTTCTGAAGAGGCTCCTCCTATTTCTATTTTCGGAACTTTTCTCAGATTTTGGAATGAATTGAAGTCAAAACAAAATTACCTTTAAGGTTTTTTTAACTACTCATAATGAGTGTTTACATTAATTTCGTTTCAACGAAAAATATTCAATTCGTGTTCGTCGGGAACACTCGAACATTAACATTTTTTAGAACATTTCTCGCTGATCTTAAAACATAATAAAGAAACATCGCGTCGAAAAACTTCTACGATACGCTAGTAGGATTACTGGGTACATAATAATCGTTTAACGAGCAAAAAGAAAATCATATTATAAATGTAATGTAGAGACTCTTTACGAGAGAGGATAAACGAATGAAAGAGATTTATTCAAGTGGTTATTTATTAGTACGAGACCATTGTGGCAGAGGCCACCCTTGAAGCCCAATATGAAACCTCTAAGCGTTATGCTGTTTATCCTCAGGTAGAAAGGCGAGACATTATCAATATTATTTATTCTGTTTTATTTTCTAACAATACATAGTATAAATCTGTCTGTCTCTATGTAGACTTACATCTTTAAAACTACGCAAAGGGTTTTCACGCGGTTTCTTTTAATAGGTAAAGTGATTCCAGAGGAAAGTTTATATGTATAATGTGGTAAATCGATACGAATAGGATCAGCACTGCAATTGTGTGCGAAGTCGCCGCTAGTATTAATATTAAATTAGAAATAATAGATAAGTTCATATTCCTTACTTTCCCGAAATAAAAAAGAAAGTATGTGTCAACGAGAGTACCGCGATGATATTCAGGCAGTATGGAGTGTAGGTACATTTTTTCAGCGGCGGCGGCGCTCAGATAAAGCGTAGGTCCGTTTGCTGTTTCAGCTAGCAAGGTCGCGCGCGCGATAACCTAGCTCGCTATGATTGCATAAATACTTCACGCAATGCTAGTTTTAATTGTACAAAAACTACTTTGGTATGCATTGTTGCTCTTTATTACACTGTTTGTTCTGTTTATTCGGTATCGCTGTTTTCTGCGACCTTATCAGGATAATAGTTTGTATGATATTTTTAAATAAATAAGTAGCGTTGCAGTGTTAGGTGCATCTACAATATTACACAAAATTGCAAGGCGGTGGCACTTGCTTGCTATTGGCTTGCCTGTTATGATTATTTTGAAGTGGGTATTATTGTCATTGTTGTAGTGTAGTGTTTACACAATACTACACAGTAGGTGATGTGTGCCTAGTTTATTTTCATTCAGTATTGACTAATTATACTAACATCCACACACTACTCAGAACTATCAGGTTAAATTATCAGCAAATGTCGTCCATAAACATTTCGCATTCTCTTTCTTCGTAGGCCGTGTGGCACGCTAAAGGTATCTGGCAACATTTGCAGAAGATCGCCGTACCGGTTGCGCAGCCGGTCATGGCACCTGCCGTACGAGGCGAAGGCGCGGCCGTCGGGCGCCCGGCCGGTGTCGCTGGCGTGCGCGCTGTGCGGCGGCGCGCCGCGCGCTCCCGTCACCCCGCCGTGCGGCCACACCGCCTGCCGCGGCTGCCTGGAGGCGAGCGGCGTCTGCCACTGCGGCGAGCCAGCGCCGCACGTGCTCGCCACTGATGTACTCGTGCAGAGGTTGCTGTAAGTACAAAGTTTTCAGACAAACGACCGAAAGCCGCCGAAACAAAGGCGCCAGACATTTATCAAGAACACCCCCGCACACTTTCGTTTTCTCTCACGAGACATTCCCGAGAGTCTGAAACCGACATTGTAACTGTCAGGGCCGTGACGAACTTAGATACCTACATTGTGTTTGTCTACATTTCGTTTATACATTTGGGAGACGGGCGTGACGCAAATAATGTGTTGTAACCACTAATTTGATTTGTCGAATATAGTGAAGCAGTCTAAAGGATAAAGGGCTTCTGAAGTGGTTGCTAATTAAGGGCATATTCTTATTTGTCACACTAACGGGAACACCCCCAACAGGTGCCTGGTGGGGTTCGCGGACGACGACGACAGCGACCTGAAGGAGAACCTTGGCCGCTACTGGCCCGCCGCGGACGCCGCTGGTATGTACTAACTATACATAATTTTTTAACTTGATACCTAACTATATAAGTACCTACCTACATGTTATTTGTGTACCTAAGCTGTGCGAATATGTAACACTCACTGTTAATTTGTATTAGAATCACAATTAACCCGTGAAGGCGCTCGAAATAGATGCAATTGAAATTTAATTGTTAACAGTCTGTCTGCGGCTGCGGGTCGGTCATTGACTAGTTAATATCTGCTCTACATTATGTATATTTAGTTGACGAGTCCCAGGCAAACCCCTATTATCCTATGAAAGAATTGGTCTGTATGAGTATGTACAGCGATTGTCAGCTCTTTCATTCGTTATGCGTGCGAACGTGATAGATAGACTGTTGTGTCTCAAGTCATTTCACGCGAGTCTTCACTGCCCATATTATGCCATGTTTAGGGACCAAGTTTGCTATAGCAACTGTATGTCAGTAGCAATTATCCTGAGGGCAAGGTAGTTGCGTCGCTCTAGCATCGCAATCGCAGCGTCAAACGATGTGCCTTGCTGCTTTCGTTAATCTCATTTCATTAGTGGTCCTAAGTAAAACAGCGATGCTATGCCAGAGCTATGCATCTACGAGAGTGTAGCTTGGCTTCTTTTTGTCGAAATTCGAGTAGGTACACTGCACTGGTGCGTTCGTTTACTACACACATCAAAAGTGTCTAGGGATCAATAACATTTTTAGCTCTTAAAAATATATAATATTTATATCATATGTAATCTTCTGGACTGGTCTCCTACTTAATTCCCCATGTCTGTATCACCACATTTTGAATAAATTATGAATGAATTCAGTTTTTGTAAAATATATTCTTGATTGCAATCTTCTAAAATGTACGTAAACACTTTTGATGTGTGTATATATCAAACTTTACTTTCAGCAAAAGCAGGAGTGTACTGAATATGTACAACAATTATTATATTGACGTCGACGTACAGTAACAAACTTAACCCCATGTTGTGCCTATGATTTCCGCTTGCCCAGCCCACATTTTCTTTGTGCCTTTCTTTCCTAAACTTTGATAAATTACCCGCCTACTTCCAAAGCTTGTTGACAGCGACTCATGACATCTAAACGTTATTCCCTAGACACTGTTGCTATTATAGAGTTGACATCAAAATTACGCCCCTTCAGAAAGTCGGTATTGTCTCATACTTGTAAACATCTGATGTACACTCAGAGCTTCTTTCGTATGGCCGTTTCATACATTGCGAGTGTCTTTCTAACATAATGAAATAACAAGTAATCGTGCAGTCCAGTGTTATACTTTATTGTATTTTCATGACCGTGGTTCGTTATTGCTGAGTGCTTTTAATACATACATACAAACACAGTGACGTCATCCGTGCGTTCGTCAAGCGTGAAATGATGTCTGGCTTCCGAAAAAAAATATCTTCTCCTGCGAATCTTTTTTGGCTTTATTTTTTAGTTTTGCATATTATTAATGTTTTTTTTTAGTTTTAATAGTGCATCATGTACTTTATAGTTGATATATTATATTATTTTAGTTATAAACTATCTCCCTTACTTTTAAAAAGCTTAAGCATTATTTAGTTTAAACGATGTTGGTGTTTCTTTTTATCTATTTTCCTTTGAATTAAACAATGCTAACTAGAAAGGATATAAGGGAAAATCTAATATATAACATTTCCATGTCACAATGTTAGCGTACTACTCCAAAACGGCTTTACCGATTTTTACCAAAAGTTATATGCGTATTCAGTAGGTCTGGGAATCGGCTTCTATCATTTTTTATGCAGTTGTATTTCTCCCAATACACGGGGTACAAAGGCAACTTATTATCGCAAAACAAATGTTTGCCGGGACAGGTAGTATTTGTATAATATTTATGTATGTACTAATATTTTCTATGTGCACATCATGTATAATGTATTTATGCGAAATCTTTTAATGAATACGACGGTTACTGTACGCATACTTAATACTTTAGAAATTAGCGACAACTCAACAATTTTACCATATTTATACAAACATACAATGGGAAATTTACAGGGGCCCTTTTTCTCTTAATTATGACAGATGGCGCTAGTTGTATTAGGGTGACAAATGTCAACAAAATTACTAACTTCAAGCAGTCCGTATTGAAGGCGACAGTAATTTTTTTATTGTTTGTCTACATGTTAAAAAGTGTCTGAAGTCTAAATAACTCACCCAAATAATAAAAAAACGTACTAAAATATATCTGACAGAACTCCCCCTAGATATCTACTAGCGACATCTAGATAAGAAACTTTTGGAGTTTGAAAATTCCCCATTGGAGAGGCCTATGTCCAGCAGTGGACAAATATGGGCTGATAATGATGATGATACAAACATACATTGCCATATGCGAAATTAATTTAATTTTCATGCTTCATAGAGGTTTACATTCGCATAGTTAGAATAAAAAGGTCCCAATACGAAACATGCCGATTTTGTAATATAAGTTTTGTATCTTTAATGTTAAGGTTCAATTTTATAAAATGACACATTATGTTTTGTGTCCCTTTTGTTCTAACTGTGCGAATGTATGTATATATTATTTAGACATCCGTGTTGTTGACCAAAAATAAAGTACAGTCACCCCGAGGATATGACTCCCAAACTAATCCCGGAATAGAAATTAAATGGACGTGGTATGTGTCGAAATTACTATACACCGACAGGTGTACGTAATCTCACACAGGTGCATCATATTGTATTATTATTGAGCACGGAGCACGTACCACGTCCACATACCACCTCTATTCCGTGTGCTAAAATTTAATTGCACCAGTACTAATCTATAGCAATATTATAAAGAGGAAAGGTTTGAGTTTTTGTTTATTTGTTTGAATTGAATAGACGCCGAAACTACTGGACAGATTTGAAAAATTATTTCACTGTTGGTGCTAGAAAAGAAGTTTCATTATTCCTGAGTAACATAGCTGTCCCGGCAAACATTTCTTTAACCCTAGGAGGATACACAAAGTATTGGAAGAAATACACCTTTTAAACCTTCCTGGACTTTCGCGAATAATTCAAGACCAACATCAGCCAAATCGGTCCAGCCGTTCTCGAGCTTTAGCGAGACTAACGAACGGCGATTCATTTTTATTTATATAGACTAGCTGTCTCGGCAAACATTTGTTCTGCTAACGAAAAGTTGTGCTTGTGCCCCCTGTATTGGATAAAAAAACACTTTTTAAACCTTCCCTGGACTTGCACGTGTGATTCAAGACCAAAATTAGCCAAATCGGTCCAGCCGTTCTGTAGTTTTAGCGATTTTTATATATAAGATACTAGCTGTCTCCGAATCATATTTTGTTTTGCCATAATAAGTTGCCTTTGTACCCCGTGTATTGGGTGAAATACAACTGGTAAATGCATAACAAATAGATAGTAGCCGTTTCTCAGACCTACTGAATACGCCTATAAAATTTGGTAAAAATCGGTAAAGCCGTTTCGGAGGAGTACGATAACTAACATTGTGACATGGACATTTTATATATATATTAGATTAGCAAAACAATGTTTGCCGGGTGACCAATCTATGTACATACAGTGCAACAAGTTCACTATCTTATGCCGCGTAAGTGCTGAATAAAAAATAACAAGTCTCGTAATTTTCAATTACGAACAACCTTAAATTTATTATATTCACGCGCCAAATGACCCTTGTCGCGCTGTGCCTACAGATCGATTAATAAGAGCTGGCAAGTTCACAGTGTTCACATTAATGCAACGGGGAATTTTCAGGGCTCTTGTTTCTCTTAGTTATGATAGATGGCGCTAGCTACATTAGGGAGGATAAATGTCAACTAAATGACTAACTTCCAACAGTCAGTATTGAAGGTGACAGTAATTATTATTGTTGTTTCATTACGTCGTGTTAGAAAAGTGTCTGAAGTTTAAATAAATTATCCAGATAATAATAAACGTACTGAAATATAACTGACAGAAGTCACCCTGAACCACTAGCGACATCTAGATATGAAACTTTTGGAGTTTGAAAATTCACTATTTCACTTATTCAGAATGTTTGTTTTTAGCTGTGTCACGAAGCCATAAGGTTTGGTTAGTTACGCGCCTTGTTTGCCACGTGGCTAACATCGGAAAATGAAAACAAACACTATGTAGGTGTTTAAAAAAAAAAGTGATACGTCACGCCGCTCGTTTTTTCGCAGACAATACAGAAGCGCATCGCGTAAATGTGTCAACATGCCAGCTCTTATTAATCGAATCTGTATCGTCATATTGTATGAATGAATGTAAATGAAAATATGCATGTTCCTTTTCATCTTTTCGTGTATGAAAAAGTTTTGAACAACGCGCAAAGAGATCTATGTCTCCGCTTATTCCTTTAGCATGCGATTTGTTTTGTACTGTGTGGATTTATTTATGTCAATTTTATTTTACTTGCTTCTTCTTGCTTGCGTAATTTACATTTTGTTTTTTTTGCTTGTGTGTGTGTCATCTGTCGCTGCTGCTTTGTGCGTTTGCCGTCCTCCATTTTCTTTTTTCATTTCGTACGGATAATAAATAAATGTATCATCATAATTATGTATTGCGAATTGTTTGGACGACATTTTCGCTCTGCGCGGTTAGTTATCAATCTAGCATAAGTGCATCTCTGTCGTGTCTCACTATCTATGATTTTTTTTGCAACTCACACTGGATTCTGAATGAATTTTTCGTAAAGGCGCAGAGTGTTAAAGGACCCCGAGCAATGGCCTTAGAAACGTTGTTGGGCTCGTAGACATGAACAATTTTTATTATGGCACCAACGTGGGGAAATGATAAAAGATATTTTCAATCCTCTTACAAAATGGCAAAGAATGACTATTTTGTATGGAGATATATTTTTTTTGCGTTGTTGCATATTAACGAGGCCAACAAAGTTTCTAAGACCATTGCTCGGGGTCCTTTTACACACTGTACTGTGTGTTCATTTCCGAATTGTCGCCATAGTAAAATTTGTTCATGTCGACGAGCCCAACAACGTTTCTAAGACCATTTCTCGGGGTCCTTTTACACTCTGTAGATGTATATTCTCTACTCAAAATCATTGAGTTTATTACTTTTTTATTATCGAGATAAGGTTTCGTTCGAGTCTACCGTGCTATACTCGTATACTCCTTGACGAAATTATTTATGTCGATGTGTGAACCGTTCCTTTTATGTGTTAAGATTAAGTGCTTTTTGTTTGTTTGTTTATTACCATGCAGTGGAGTGTTATCGAGTGTCGTTCGATCATAAACGTATAATAGTTATAGTCGGTTACCTACCAAGGGTGCTATCGAACGGAAATGCTCGTGTATAAACCAAGAACGAGCAGTCATTAAAGAAACTTATTTCTTAGTGAATAACTGTATTGAAATGTGAACTATCAGTTGGAGGTAGTTAGGAACAGTTTCCAATAACACCTCACGCTACGACAGCAATGATAAATAATAACTTTATAGAAAAATAATCGACTTCAATAAATATTCTACTTCGTTAAATATTAAGACTTTTGTTTGTGGTTTTCACGTGGACGCCATTGTCGGAACTGAAGCAAATTTAAATGACACCAAACGGGAAACAAAAAAATAGTTCATGTCTGAGGTTGTGTCGGTGTGTGCGTGTGTTTTGAGGTAACAAACAGAAAAGCCCTCAAATTGAACCTCTTCCTTTTTTAAGTCGGTTAAAAAAGTTAATATTCCGTGAACAAACACAAATACCTACCCCAGTGTACTTCTAGTCGGCCCATCCATACGATTTTTCAAAGTTCCACTCGACTTTTTGGTCTGCCATCATCAAACGGTGATTTCCTTATCACCTTTGACATAATATTCTTTCAACCAAAAAAATAAAAATAATTATCAAAATCGGTTCATAAACGTCGAAGTTATCGGCGAACAATCCTAAAAAGAAACTACGGTCAAATTGAGAGGAATTCCTTTTTTTGAAGTCGCTTCAAATGTAGGGCTTTGATATGACAAATTATTCTTAATCACTATAGTAGTTATAGCCGACCACCAAAAGTGACACATTGGGTGGGTAGAAACAGCGGCCTTCGTTTTCCTAATGTATTTCCGGATCACCCGGTATATTGGATTTTCTCCGGCGAAAGGTGACTGCTATCGATTATATCATTCTATTTTAACGAAGGCCAAATTAATATGATGTCAAGGTCGCGGCGCATTACAAGCGAGAGACAGTCCGACGGAAACCTCCGGCTTTTGTTTGTAATTCAACTACACAATTTTTGTTGTGAAATTAAGCGTTACTTACCTAATGCGACCCACATACCACCACGGGTACTGGTGTAACGAACTGTCCGTCACAGTACTGTCAAGGCGAAAAGCGTCTTGAGTTTTCTTTTAAGGGCTAGTGTATCACGCTGTTTATAGAGTTTACATGTCGTTGGTTCCAATTAAAAATGTCGGTAGTGCAATTTTACGAATATGTACTATTCTACACCGTTAGATAGGCGATATTAAGATCTATAAACTTATTACGTATATTACATCACGTAAAGATACCAAAGATTGTAAGCTTTTGTAAATTTGAAGTACACACATCAAAAGTGTCTAGGGATCAAGAACATTTTTAGCTCTAAAAAAATCTAATTTATTTAAATGAAATCTAATCTTCTGGATTGGTCTCCTACCTAATTCCCCATGCCTGTAACAATGACTTATCACCACATTTTGAATAAATTATGAATGAATTCAGTTTTTGTAAAATTTATTCTTGATTGCAATCTTCTAAAATGTACTTGATCCCTAGACACTTTTGATGTGTGTAGTTTATTTAATATCCAAAACTAACTTCTATCTTCTCTCCTGAACGTATTCCGTTTTGTAGATCCGACTTTCTTAATAGGGACCATGGATGTTCATCCATCATCCATATCAATATTACAAACGTTAAAGTGTTGATGGATGTTTCATCACCAGTCACATGACGTTCACTACACAGCTTACATTTGTTATTTTACTGGACGTTTCGACGCAGTTGCATGCGTGGACCCGGTGAACAATATTGAGTTATAATGTCTGTGCGCGTTACAAAAAAAAACTTAATAATAACCCGGAATAATAGCCCGTTCATCTAGTCTTTAATAAATTTGATAATCCCATCATTTAAGCATGTCGGAAATATTTCGCTTCTGTTAACCATTGACTAATCGTCTAATCTCAATCTTAAACTGATGTTCAAAATCTCTGGGAGCTCTGTTGCACATGATGATATCTTGTAGGGTGACGTTCAGAGTATAAATATTTTTTCTTCCTAATAAAAATATAGAGGAAGGAGTCAAGGAACAGCCAGTTATTTTACCTTTGAAAGACGTTATACTGCGTGTAAACTTTTACAATGGCAGTAATGTGGGGAAATTAAGAAAAAAATGCACCGGCATACAAAATGTCATCCCCAGAGGCAAAAAATTATACTTGTACAAAATTTATCATAATCTGACATATGTACACATTTACATTTAAGCTGCTCTTAACTTCACTCTAATGGAAGAGCGACACAGGTAATAACTGCTTAATAGGAGGTCTCGATTAAGCACAGCTGCTGTAAACTGTAAAACTTACTAAATGCCTTTGACTTACTAAATTTTTTTGTTATAAAAACAACGCAGATAAAAAAAAACACCCGATAATAACCTGGATATTATCACTGTCTGACAGTAGTATTCCCCAATTGCATTTTGCACTTTACTCCTATTGTAATAAAGACTTACCAGTGACTACACAGACAGCGCATACAAACTGCATACAATCAAGGGGGCAATTGTCCGACGATGTAACATGCACCTGTAGCTTTGAGCATATTTTGAAAGCGCCGAATGAACGGAAGCTCAGCGCGAAGTCGGACAATCTTGTCTACCTTAAGGTATCACTTTTGTATCATTCAGTGGCGTGCACACCGTATAGGCAAAAAGACACTGCCTACCGTAGTATTTTGGCTACCCGACCTAATAATAGAGTTGTTGCTAGATATTATTTTGTTGTACTCACGATATAGGCTTACGAAGGTCCTGTGTTTTGTGGGTGAGTAGCTTAGGGGCCTATATTTCGTAATGACAAGTTACCTATACATAGGTGTCAATCCTTGGGGATTACTGCCTACCCTGTAGTAAAAGCCAGTGCACGCCGCTGGTATCATTAGACGTTAAAGTTCATTGTTTACTTCAATGTTGTTCACGACGTTTCGACGCAGTTGCATGCGTCGTGGTCACGAGTGGACTCGAGTAAAATAACAAAGGTAAGCTCGAGCTTGTCTTTGGTTATATTCGCGCCTATATACCCGGTGAACAATATTGAATTATAATGTCTGTGC
>SJJU01001543.1:0-31148 GCA_012932125.1 Conopomorpha cramerella | reverse complement strand
TAATGACTCCCTAATACTCTCATATTTTTCTTTGTCACAAAACAACAATTCTTCACATTTCTCCGGCTTTTTAATCACGTCTACTACTCTAGGGTGATTAGACCTATGCTGCGACGCATCACTAACTAACCCGGTACTATCGCTATGACCTAGAGCTCTACGCTGAGCCCGAGTCAGAACTGCAACACTACCTGGTACACTGACGTTATTATAATTCTAGATAAAGCGTCAGCTGTCAAATTTTCAGACCCTTTTATATACTCAATGTCAAAATTGAAGTCCTCTAAATACAACCTGAATCTCGTTAATCTACTATTCGGTTCTTTAATCTCAAATAAATGTATCAAAGGCTTATGATCAGTTGATATTTTGAATTTCCTACCATATAAATAGGGTCTAAAATGCTGCACAGCCCATACAATAGCTAATTTAACTGTCGTGTGTATCGGTGCCGGCGGAGCTCGGGTTGAAGGAAACTTCACATTATTTGTAGTCAATGTAGTCATTATTACTATTCTCGTACAAATGAATACCTTCCACTAATTATAACTACCTTATATACTATATAGAACTATCATCTTTAACACTATCGCCCACGTACCTACATTGTTATCATACACGTATCACTTATTAATATTATACATTAGATTATCATAAATTATTATCATCACAACGTGATCCTATCATGACGGTAAGTGCGTGACATTCCACTGCAACGGCGATGGGCTCACCCCCTGTCACGTTGGGTTAAATACGCTTGGTGAACCGTGGGTAATTGCTTTAGCAATATCTTTCGCCTCTGCCTACCCCTCTTTGGGATTAAAGGCGTGAAGTGTATTTTATATTTATTTATTTGTGTATTTATGATAGGCTACCTCTCCCTTAGGGCGTCGTCAGAATATCAGCGTCGCGGGCAGTTATGCTCGTGACACCATGCTGAGTCGTTGCCCTTTTCGACCGCGAGGTGGCAGCACACGCGCAGTGCTACACGATCCATTTCTTATTGAATTTTATGCTCTTAACAAATTGTGTTTTCGTCTGTGTGTGTCTGTACTTGTGTGTCGAAATAAAGAAATGTCTATGTCTATGTCCATATTTTTTTATCTTTCCCAATTATATAATTGTAAAATTATTATTTTCCTTAGTCCTTTACAATACTATGTGTCAGATAGAATGAGGAGCCTGTTTCCGCAGCACAGGTTTACCTTTAGCGGAAACAGTTCATCTTGGAACTTGTAACTGTTATTTATGAATAAATATATTTTCATTTTCATTATGAACCAAGCAAGTTGAGGCCATCTGTCACGTGAACTAGTAGTGCCAATCCGATAAACCCCAATCGGCATGTGGTGGGTTCAACGAAACTAGCGCATGATATCATAGACGTCAGAAGTAGCGTCGACAGATAGCAGGAGGGCTACTTTTTTATATACAGTAAGTACTTATTTCCTACAGAGGCCCTTGTCAGAATGCCTATTAACTGCTCCAAAAGAAACAACAAATTGTTTTCGTCCTTTTTCGTTTATTTTTATTTCTAAAGTGTAAAAATAACGTGCTTCTTAATCAGACATCACAGTGAAACAAACATAAATGCAACATTTCTATATAACTATCACCACAAATTATACGTATATATAGTCAAAGACAGCCCAAGCGTAACACTTCCGGCAGTTTTCAAAACGAGACGTTAAGTAAACAGTTTGACAGATAAACCTATAAAAATATTGACAACCCATCCAAATGGGAAATTTTCAAACTCCAAAAATTGCTTAAGTTAATGTCCAGGGTGACTTTTGTCAGTTATATTTTAGTACGTTTTCTATTATTTGGGTAAGTTATTCAAACCTTAAAAAAATAACTGGCACCTTCAATACTGACTGCCATAAGTTAGTAATTTCATTGACATTTATCCCCCGTAATACAGCTAGTGCCATCTGTCATAACTAAAAGAAGCAAGGGCCCCGAAAATTCCCCATTGAGTGTTACGCTCAGGCAGTCAGTGGCTGTGCTTAAGTACAGTCAAATACATAAATATCTGAACAAACCAGCCTTCTTAAATATAGGCACAGAAAGAACAAAAGAGTGTGAACATGAAAACTGGTCTTGCTTCCTATATACAAGGCGTCCCACGGCCATGCCACATGGAGGGAAAGTACCTTAAATATTGTGGGCGCAGGCCACCCTGGAGGTTATACTAATTTTATTTTCATATTAATAGTTCAGATAGGACAACGTCTGTCCACTAGTTTATTTATAAATTTGACTGTAAACGAACAATATTATTGAACTCTCAACTTCTCCAATTCCCTAGAAAGTTTCTCGTACGCTCCCTTGTTGCGGTACAAGTGTATGTTTGCTTTGACCTTCTTGTCGAGCCGCTCGGGGTCTACGTCGATCAGAGACAGGAGGGCAACTGTGAAAATATAGAGATAAATAGCTGAGCGCTTGGTGAACCGTGGACAATTTGCTTTTAGCAAATGCCTCTGCCTACCAGTGGCGTGCACTGGCTTTTACGACAAGGTAGGCAGTGATCACCAAGGATTGACACCTATGTATAGGTAACTTGTCTTTACGAAATATAGGTAACCTATCTACTCACCCACAAAACACAGGACCTCCGTCAGCCTATGTCGTGAGTACAACAAAAAAAGATCTAGCAATTACTCTATTATTAGGTCGGGAAGCTACAATACTAAGGCAGGCAGTGTCTTTTTGCCTATATGGTGTGCACGCCACTGCTGCCTACCCCGCTTTGGGATTAAAAGGCAAGTGAAGTATTTTTTATAAATAGCTAATAGTCGGGCAGTTGGACATCATCATCAGCCCCATGTGCCTTCCACAGCTGGACGAGGGTCTTCCTCAATGATTTCCGTGAAATCGGTACGCTTGGCAGGCGGGTTGGCGACCGCACTGGTGTTGTGGTTTAACTCACAGAGAGCGCTGCTGCCCGTCCTCTAGAGAGTTCCCTCAGTCACCTCTCACGACTCCCACGACCGGAAAAGTTGGGCTGGAGTGGTGACACATGTATTCTATTCGCCGTCACCACACGGCTATTTCTGTTGGACCTATAATATGGAGGATTTCGGGACCGGATTTACTAGGACCAAATGGGTCTGTTATTTAGAGCCTATTTATGGGATATGTGTCAAATTTGGCATATGGAGAGAATGGATGAAAGTCGATTTGACGAAAGAGATTTATATGGGTGATGTATGTATGTGATGGCCGGGTGAATAGAGGTCGCCCCAGAAGGACATACATCGACCAGATTGGTGATATCCTGGCGGAAGGTGGTTTGAAATGTACTCGAAACCGGAGGTCATGTATGAAAAGATGTAGGAATGAATGTAGATGAAGCGAAAGGGGTATGTCACGACCGTGACAAATGGAGATCTGTAGTCTCTGCCTACCCCTCTGGGAGACAGGCGTGAAGTGTATGTATGTGTCAAAAATATTTGGAATAATAGCACGGTAAAAGATTACCCTAACTTGTCCAGCAGTGGACAAGTATAGGCTGATGATGATGAAAAGATTACCCAACATCTCCTTCCGAAACTCCTCGTCCACGTCATCCAAATGTACCAGCATGGCGCTATATAGCGCGTCTATATGAGCGCCATACAACACCGTGTCGTACGGCGTGGGGCGATTCTCAAACAGTATGCGTAGTGTCTGCACCGCGTACGAGCGCACCTTGTCGTCGCTGTCGTCCAGGCGTTTGAGAACCACTGGGGAGTAGAGTTGTTCGTCAAACAGTGTTCATTCAATCGAAATCGATTGGTTGTATAAGGAATCATTATAAAATAAAACATGCTAAGTGAATGCCGACAATTCACAACATGATAGGTGGTGAGCCCATCGACGTTATAGGATTCACACACATTGTGGTATGCGGGTTTCATCACGATCTTATCCTTCACGGTACAAGCTTTGCGTATCATACATAGTGTCTAAAAAGGAGACGCATAATCGGTATACGCGTAGTACGAGAAGCTTTAAAACCCAAAGCCTCCAGATTCCAGAGACTCGTCTCAGATTCGGGAATCCCGTCCCGGTCCCCCATTCTTTGCCACTCATCTGGGCAACAGCACGGGACCACACCACGCTGCCGCTCCTCCACAGGGATTGTTATTGTCTGGGCAGGGTCCCGGGCACGGGCAACCCCCAGTCCCCCGTATAGTCGCCTTTAAACCTAGTGTTGAGAGTCCCGGCTTAAGCTCACCAAAGTACACCTAGTGTTGAGAGTCCCAGCTTAAACTCACCAAAGTACACTTAGTGTTGAGAGTCCCAGCTTAAACTCACCAAAGTACATTTAGTGTTGAGAGCCCGAGCTTAAGCTCACCAAAGTACACGTGTTGAGAGTTCCAGCTTAAACTCACCAAAGTACATTTAGTGTTGAGAGTCCCGGCTTAAACTCACCAAAGTACACTTAGTGTTGAGAGTCCCAGCTTAAACTCACCAAAGTACACTTAGTGTTGAGAGTCCCAGCTTAAACTCACCAAAGTACACGTGTTGAGAGTTCCAGCTTAAACTCACCAAAGTACAGTTAGTGTTGAGAGTCCCAGCTTAAACTCACCAAAGTACACTTAGTGTTGAGAGTCCCAGCTTAAACTCACCAAAGTACATTTAGTGTTGAGAGCCCGAGCTTAAGCTCACCAATGTACACGTGTTGAGAGTTCCAGCTTAAACTCACCAAAGTACACTTAGTGTTGAGAGTCCCAGCTTAAACTCACCAAAGTACACTTAGTGTTGAGAGTCCCAGCTTAAACTCACCAAAGTACATTTAGTGTTGAGAGTCCCAGCTTAAACTCACCAAAGTACACGTGTTGAGAGTTCCAGCTTAAACTCACCAAAGTACAGTTAGTGTTGAGAGTCCCAGCTTAAACTCACCAAAGTACACTTAGTGTTGAGAGTCCCAGCTTAAACTCACCAAAGTACATTTAGTGTTGAGAGCCCGAGCTTAAGCTCACCAATGTACACGTGTTGAGAGTTCCAGCTTAAACTCACCAAAGTACAGTTAGTGTTGAGAGTCCCAGCTTAAACTCACCAAAGTACAGTTAATGTTGAGAGTCGTAGCTTAAGCTCACCAAAGTACACGTGTTGAGAGTTCCAGCTTAAGCTCACCAAAGTACCTACACGTGTTGAGAGTTCCAGTTTAAACTTACCAAAGTAGAGTTTGTGGAGCACATCAGCCGGCAGAGGTCGCTGCAGCCGCGCGACGGCGGCGGTGGCTCGCAGCGCGTGTCGCCGCGCCGCCGCGCCGCTGTCCTCCGTCAGCGACACCAGCAGCGGGCTCAGCCGCTCCACGAACGGCCCCACGGTTTCAGCACTCGGAAACAGCTTGATCTTCTAACATCATGGACGGATAAAGATAATTTGTATGGAGTCAAGAAAACGTGTGCGCTGAAAAGAGGCAAAAGCAAGTAGATGCGCACGTCTCCAGAGAATGGCCCGTACGCCGAGAGGCAGGCAGGGCTTGGGTGGTGGTGGGATTATCCCTGAGAATGATCTTCTAACATATTGGTGTATGATCATTTTTTAAGGAAACGCGCACTGACATGATATTAAATGTTTAAAACGGGTTTTATACAACGAAGGTAAGCTGAATGCTTGTCTTTGATTAATCTTCGCGCTATAATACCCGTTTTAAACATTTAATATATTGGAGTATGGTTGGAAAAGTTTTGGTTGATTAGAGCTGAACAAACAGTTCGGACCGTACGTACAGAGCTTTGCCTGCAACGGGGAATCTCCCGAGGGTTTCACAATGAATTTCAACATAGACTTCTGTCTTGTAATTTCTTTATTAAAACATGTTTTTGTTTTTTTTGTAACTTGCTCATTAACGTGAAGTGGTGCATTAGGTACTGATAATAAAAAAATCCTACTTGTCGGACTTATTTTCACATATCAGAGGAAGATACCCTATGACGGCGATGGGCATTTGCTTATTAAGCAAGTGCCTCTGCCTGCCCCGCTTTGGGATTAAAGGCGTGAAGTGTATTTATTTTCTTTTTTTCTATCAGAGGAAGAACTTTTTAATTTAAGTAGTGATAGGCGAAAGACAAGAAACACCCCCTATGTTTCAATGCGATTCTAGTGCCACCTAGTGGTAGATTTCGGAACTACCGCTCGATAGTTCCACATTTTTAGTTAGGTGGATGTGATGTGGCTGTGATCCATCAACGCAAATCGGTCGATTTTCAAAGAAGATCAACTTTTTCATCCTTAAAAAGCACAAGAGGTAAAGAAAATGGTTGTAAGTACCCTGTTTTTTTTCTGTACCCTATTTTTATACTTGTCCAAAGAGGTAAACAAACACAGCCAAACCTTAAAAAAAGTCAAATAGAAGTTTAGTGCTATTGAATATTGTCATGTTATCGTCTCTTCAAATATAAGGTTGGAAAATTAGATAGAGAAGCATTAGCTAATTAGCAATGGTTCTTTTTCTACTAAAATTGTACTTTGCAATCTACCAATGTTTGTGTTTACATCTTTGGACAAGTATAAAAAAATGGATAGTATTTAAACGTGCATCAAAAAAGTAACCTAACCTAACTAAAATAATAAACTGTAGGTACATCAAAATTACTAACTTGCACACCTAATTGCCATTCTGATGATAACTTTGGCTTTTTAGGTGTGCAAGTTAGTAATTTTAGGTGTGCAAGTTATTAATTTTGATGTACAGTTTATTATTTTCCTAAAAAAATAGGGTACCTACAGATACATTTCTGCTATCCAAATTACCTTCTCAGTGTCCCCATCACCCTTCCCCAGTCCGGAGGCAGCGATGGACTCGTCCGAGGGATCCTCCTGCAGTATGGAGCAGAGGCACGCCGCGGCCGCCGTCCGGATGGCTTCAGCGGTGCGGCCCGCCGACCACACCAGGTTTACCATTACTATCTCTGTTGGGATTATTATACCTATTATTGTGTGTGTTGTATTTGTTTATTGAGAATTAAGTTATGTCTGTATGTCTATGACTCCAATGGGGAAAAAAATGAAAAAAGGATTTATTAGAGAACAATGTTACAATAGATGCAAGGACACTGATACCGCTATATGTTTCCCTGTGTTGCGGGATCGGGCTCTTCCGTGACTTATTAATACTAATCTCTCTGAATATACATGAAATAAGTTGAGAATTTACTAACAACAAAAAAGTTGATTATATAAATATGTTTGTGTATGCGTGTATGTGGGTGTGTGTGTATGTGTGTGGGGGGGGGGGTATAAACAGATAGAAAGTGTCTAGGGATCAACATGTAGGAAGATTGCAATCAAGAATATATTTTACAAAAACTGAATTCATTCATAATTTATTCAAAATGTTGTGATAAGTCATTGATACAGGCATGGGGAATTAGGTAGGAGTCCAATCCAGAAGATTAAAATGTTCTTGATCCCTAGACACTTTTAATGTGTGACACTTTGACAAAAAAAATCACCTTCAATGACAATTTTCAAGAATGCCGCTAGTTTGTCATCGTCGCATTTGCTAAAATTGGTCTGTTTCTTCAACAGCGCAGTGGACAACACTGTGAACATCTTCAATTTCACTTCGGGGTCCACTTTAGGTGTGGACAGACACTCCTTTAGAAGCGGAGCTATTAGATGCAGCTGAGGACCCATTGCAGAGCCTGTGGACAAGACGATTTAAATCTATATACATATATAAAATAAAGTCGTGTTATTTACTCCACTTATAACTCAAGAACGGCTGAACCGATTTAGCTGAAAATTGTCAGGGAGGTAGTTTAGAGCCAGGAGAAGGACATAGGATACTTTTTATCTTGTTCCCGTGGGACTTAGTACAGTATAGAGGGTGCAAAAGTTTGTATGCAATACTGAAACTACGCGAATGAAATCGCGGGGCGTCCACTAGTTTAAAATAAATAAAAACTAAAATAGATGGTTCAGTTGAACCGGAATATAACACACATAGTCACATGACTCCGAGCACACAAAAGGATACACTGGAAGTGTGGCATACTTTCCAAAAAAGTTTGACAGTAATGACAGTTCTCCGGCCAGAAAATCTGTCAGAAAAACGTCAAAGAAATTTCTCCATTATGAAATAAAAATGGATAGTATTTAAACGTGCATAAAAAAAGTCTAACCTAACCTAACTAAAATAATAAACTGTACATCAAAATTACTAACTTGCACACCTAATTGCCATTCTGATGATAACTTTGGCTTTTTAGGTGTGCAAGTTAGTAATTTTGATGTACAGTTTATTTTCCAATAAAAATTGAGTGATCAAAATGAAGCAAGTTGGTGTGTGCCGAATTTTGACACTGTTAGCAATGGCGACCTAGATTACGGATGTCACACAGTAGGACCCGTTGGTGTAGTGGTCAGCATGTCTGCCTCTGCTCCATAGGGCCGTGGGTTCGATTCCCACCGCTGGCAGGTATTTAGGTGATGAGCTTTTTTAAATACTTGTTGGATGTGTCAGGGTGTTTTATTTATATAAGTATGTATTTAAAAGAAAACAAAAAAGTATTTAAGTAAGTATATTTCGTTGTCTGATTTCCATAACACAAGTGCTTTAGCTACTTAACATGGGATGAAGGCAATGTGTGTGTTGTTGTAAAATATTTATTTAAAAAAAAATATTTATTTAGAATCAAAAACCAAATTCAAGGTCATAGTAAGCTTACGTACGGTCGGCCAAGAAAATGGTCTATCAGTTTCGATGACACTTCCTGTGTCACTAAAAACATCAATAAGGTAGAGTTGTTATATTGTGACAAGTGAACAATGAACCTTAATGTTTAATGACATTCATATGAGTTTCAACCTTAGGGTGGTAGAGCAGATTCTTGGCCGACTGTACGTACGTACTTACCAGTATTAGTAAGCACGCATTCCAGTAAGCAACGATCGGGCGATAGTAGTGTCCATGTCTCGGCTTCGCTTGTGATCGATGCCAACACTTTATGTATGTATTTATCGTAGAGACAGTTCAGTGTGCGTCCAACCTTCTCTATGTAGCGCTGCTTGTCCAGGTTCGCTGCAGAGTTGGGAATCAAGTATAAACAATAATAATTCTCTGAATGATGTAAGTTAATTTTGTACATATGTCACAAAAAAACGTGAATTATGGTCACGGTATAAATGTATTTTTTTAATATTTAAAGGTACCACTACAGATGTCTTTAAATTCTTAACAGGTGAGAAAAACTGATTGTTGGTGGTTTTTATATAATACAAGCTGTCCCCTGCAAACATTTGTTTTGCCATAGGAAGTCGCCTTTGCACCTCGTGTATTGGAAGAAATACAACTTTTAAACCTTCCCTGGACGTCCACGTGTAATTCAAGGCCCGTTCTCAAGTTTTAGCGAGACTAACGAACATCAATTAATTTTTATATAATAGAGATAATACGTAAATAATGCATTAATTTCGACCAAATTTGATTACCATAAAAACGCTTCTAGTAAGTTAATCTTAAAAGATAGACATATACTGCCGCGGACATTTTTATAGATCCTTTCAAGAGGAATAATTCTTTCATACATATATCTTTGCTATCTTGAACCGTTTTCGCAGCGCACGCAACGGAAGCCCTCAAGGTAGAAAAAATTTCCCCGTTTTTGTCACATTTTCCATTATTTCTTCGCTCCTAATAGTTGCAGCGTGATGTTATATAGCCTATAACCTTCCTCGATAAATGGTCTATTCAACACAAAAATATTTTTTCAAGCTCGAGCTTGTCTTTGATTATATTCGCGCCTACATATCCGGTGAACAATATTGAGTTATGATGTCTGTGCGCGTGTCATTAAAAAAATGGCAAAATTATCTTAACCACTCACATAGAGCCATGAACTGCACTTCATTGTCGTAGGGCATGGCGTAAACGGTGAATGATATGGTGAAGATTTGCTCCGCTACCGGCGCGCAGTCTTCCTTGCAGAGGTCCAGCAGGGACTCCACCACGCGCATTAGATTCCTTTGATACTTCGCCTAAGGGACGAAATATGAGCATTATTATACTTTTTAATTAACTTTGGGGGTTTGTTTTCATATAATGGGGAATTTTCAGGGTCCTTGTTTCTATTAGTTATAACAGGTGGCGCTAGCTGTATTAGGGAGGGGATAAATGTCAACGAAATAACTAACTTCATGCAGGCAGTATTGAAGGTGACAGATTTTTTTTTATTGTTTGTTTACATGTTACTAAAGTGTCTGAAGTTTAAATAACTTACCCACATAATAAAATACGTAGTAAAATATAACTGACAGAAGTCACCCTGGACACCTACTAGCGACATCTAGATAAGAAATATGTGGAATTTGAAACTTTCCCATTAAACTGACACGATTTCCTCGATTCAAAATACTAAAAATACGAAAGGCTAATATGGTCATGGTTGGTCACATATACGAGTAAATCCCCCTCTATGGTTTCCCGCTTTGTCGTGGCGAGGGCCAGAGTCCACAAGATCGATCGTTTGGGCGGGTTCTGATGCAATTCCTTCGGGTACTCCCGGGACCCGCCCTGCCCTATGGGGGTTTAGTCGGTAAGAGTCCGACATTACCCCGTTCTCTGTCCCCCATGGCGGCGGGGTATCCATGTAAAAAAAAAAGTTACATATACATTCGTACTATACCGGCAACGGCAATATTTTCAAAGATAAAACTGTCAAACTCTACATTCATAACGTAGACATTTCAAAATCCGGAAGTATTTCATCCCGACAGTCTCTGGCTGTACGAACTGTACGAGCGATGACTATAAACAAGAGGTTGGTGCCTAACCTAGGTTTGCTTACACAAAATCGTGTTATGATTCATAGCCGATGTTCCAATCAATTGCTAATAGAAAGTATAATATTATGATTCACAACGAAGGCGTATTGTACAGCACGTGCGTATATCAATAGAAATGACGTCACGAGGGATAGTTTATAAAACAATTGAGTGTTTACTTATTTAATTAAGTCCTCGCATATCCTGGGGGGTACCTACATAGGTAGTATTATTCTCGAGTATTCAGAGCCTGTGTACGCAACGCAACGTTTGTACGGTAAAGGACTACATCGTGATGAAACCCGCACGCCACAAGGTGTGTGAACCCTATAACGGCGATGGGCTCACCCCCTGTCACGTTGTGTTAAATACGCTTGGTGAACCGTGGGCATTTGCTTTAGCAAGTGCCTCTGCCAACTCCGCTTTGGGATTAAAAGGCGTGAAGTGTATTTATTTTTATTTGTATTTATTTATATTTTATTTATATTAAAAACAACATTGCCCAAATGACTAACGCTTGAAATCAAAGTATAACACTCTTGCAATAAAGGAAAACATGACGCAAACCCCAAGACCACTTGCTTGAGCGATAGAGGTTCAGAGGGTCGGAATTTATACGTCCTGTTAATAGCTCGCGATTAGTTCAACCATTGTTGTTGTGGGCGTCTACTATAGTACCTCATAAGTTCAAAGTCATACCTTCCGTGTCTGGCATCTATCTGGATCCACAAGCTCCTTAACCATCTCCGTCATGACCTTCCCCTTGACCGTGTCAGCCTGAGAGCCGCGGAGTATGTTGGCCACCACGAACAGAGCTCCCCACGAGTCCATCTCGGCTTCAAGCAGAGGCCACCAGGTTGACGGCGTTATGAAGTAGCCGAAGAGCTCCGAAGCGCGTTTTATCTGAAAGTTTCAACAAGAGTATGTTTAGGTCTATTTCATAATGTTTTCTTCAGCTAAGTTTTTATGCAACAGCACTTCCGCTTAGACCCTTTTTATGGTGGGGAAAACCATTGTGGATATTCCACCGCTCTGACAGGGGATAGCGGTGGGGTTATTTGGGACTAGCACCTAATAAAACTCCCGCGTTATAGCCGGGGCCTCCGGAATAGCCTGAGCCACTACGTCCATGGGTAGCCCCAGGCGCGCTAGGCCCTCGCGGACTATCTCCAGATACCACCTTCAGCTCACGATGTCGTATGGTACCAGAGTAATGGCGGTACCGGCGTCACCTCTCAAGGGCGTATTCTCTCGTATTAAGGGCGCGAGAGACGCCGTCCTCGGGCCACAACCCCCCACGCACTTTCAGTAGACTTTTACTACAGGCAAGGGATAACCGCAGTCCTATTCTTATGCCTGGAATTGCTGGGCACTCCGTTTAGACCTTCATATGACAGATGTGTTAACCCTATAGCGGTAATAGGCTACGAGATCAGTAGACCAGATATTTTACTAGTTATAACTTACCTACTTAAAATATATTATGTCAAAGGATGCCCAGTGCCACGGACGCGACCCATACAACCTTCAAAACGAAGTTAACACTTTTAAGGACATATCCTCACAGTGGCGTGCACACCATATAGGCAAAAAGACACTGCCTATACCTTAGCATTTTGGCTACCCGATCTAATAATAGAGTTATTGCTAGATCCTGTCATGTTGTACTCACCGACACATGTTGATGAAGGTCCTGTATTTTGTGGGTGAGTAGATAGGTAGGTAGGTACCTATATTTCGTAAAATCAAGTTACCTATACATACATAGGAGTCAATCCTTTGGGATTACTGCCTACCTTGTCGAAAAAGTCAGTGCACGCCACTGCATCCTCACCATTCTAAGCTTTAAGCCAAGCCTGAACTGACTGACTGATTTCCAGTATTCCTTCCCATAAATCTCACCAACCTCAAGTATGACCCGGTCGTCCTCATCGCTGGCACCTCTGTGCAGAGTCTTGACGATGGTGTGCGAGTGCTGCGTGGAGCCCTCCTCCGCGCACAGTATCAGCCAGCAGAGGAGTTGGGAGACACGGAGACGGGCGTCCGCTTGCCAACCCTCCATTTCTTTGGATTATAAGACACCTTAGATGCGTAGGTTTTAAAATTTCATGAGGCGAAAGAGGGCCTTAGTCCTATTTACCAGCCAGGAACTAAATCTGGCTACGACATGGGAAGGATGGATTCTTTTCGTAGATAAATTGTTCGTAGTATGCTGCGAAATGAGTAGGTATATTATTTCCCGTCTCGTAGCCAGCTATCAAATCCGGCTACGTAATGAGACTAAGGAGAAAGATAAAGAATAGGTACCTAATGAACAAGTGCGCTTCATCGTAGACCACATCGCTGGTTAACATCAGGTAGGATAGTTGTCAAACACTTATTCATTGTGTTTAAAAAAAAGGGGGTGTACCAACATCAAGAAGAGAAGTCAATATTTATAACATTACATCCTGGGAAACTTCTGGCACTAGCTGAAAATGCATTCAGTATTGCGGAATCAGACCCATAATGCTGAGCCAGCCTACAAGCTGCCTTTTTGCAGACAAAAACTGTGTGTTCCCATGACAAAGCAAACCGACAAATCGAGGGAAACATTAAAAAATCGTATGTGCCGGCAACTATTAATCGTTTAAGTCGGTTCTTTTTTCTTTAATATTATTTTTTACTCAATTTTTTTTCTGTTGGTTTCTCTCTGTCTCATTTACTATACCTCATACACGGTTCCCATCATCTGACCCCAAGCTAGGCATAGTGCAAAGGAACTTAAAAATTTGTAAATGTCTACATACGTATTTCTTACCTTTGTGGATCGCTGGAACTATTTTACCAATGTTGCTCTGCACTAAGGTCCGGCATCCCAAGTTGGGGCGAGGCACTGAAAATAAATAATAATTAATAACTAATATGTGGTAGATCTAGTTAGGTAATCCGCAATTGGACCATAACAACCTTTGGCGTGCCAGGAACCATCCCACCATCTAAATAATGTAGCTGCAACCAGTTAAATTTTAGCTAAAACCCCAGAAGTAAGGATTAATAATCATGTCTTGAGTTCTACTTTAGTTATGTAAATATATAAAAGGAAAAGATGACTGACTGACTGACATATAAACGCACAGCCCAAACGGCTAAACTTAGGCACTAGAATTTGGAATGGACGTAGCTTAAGAACCGTCGGGGTGCACTAAAAAGGAACTCCAGAAATTCCCACGGGAACGGAAATTAAGCAGAAAATACTTTTGTATGAAAAATCTAAACCGCTCAAATTAGACGCTTGAAATTTAAAATCGCGGGGCGTCCACTAGTCTACTTATATGAACTGGGAATGTTTAAATTATTCCATGTTTTTTACTATGAAGACGAACTTACGTAATTCAATAATTTCCGCCCGATCTAAATCTCGATGAGTTGCTGTATTTAGAATATCAATCATCGTGAAAAATCCCACCAACGCTACTAATATAAAATGTAGGTATGTACCTACAAGGAAGCTAGCCAATGCAACTCTACAATTGTTTTACTAACTAACTACTGTACGAAAAAAAATATTGACTATACCGATATGAAAACATACCACGTGTTTTAATAAGTACAACTTTAAACTTGAACCACATTAGGTATATATAGTCCTAGTTTTCTCTCAAGATAATTTACTTTTAGATTCACAACGTTAACAGTTAAAGCCATGCAGATTCCTCTGCTGTTGCTCCTAACGTTCAGCACAAAAGTTCACTCATTCGACTTCGGCAATGTATTTCAACAATTCAGCACAAAGGTGTACGAGTTGCGTGAAAAGTGCGCCTCGTTCGTCAGTAACTTGGCGTCGAACGTCGCTGACTACCTGTGGGAACCTTATCCAGTAGGAGACGGGTATAGAGAGCCGAGTGTGAAAAATGTCGATGTCATTGGACTGGCCAAGGGAATAACGAAGAACAAGACAAAATGAGGAATCGGCGAGCGCGAAAGCTTTTGAAGAGTCGAACAATGAGAGACGATTTATGTTATTTGGTACACAAGATAAAGGTCTAAATACTCGTGTATTCTACATAGGAGTTACTCTTAAGATCAGTTACAAAGGCATTTATATAAAGTGATCAAAATAGACGAAGTTTTATTACTCATAGATACAAACAGTGCACTTACTTTTTTTTTCGGATATGAGATTTACACGCTGTAGGTATTCATTCCAGTATGAGAACGGATATCCGCTTTTCATGGTTTCGATACCTTACCTACCTATCATGCTCTACAATCACACATGCAAGACACCAAAGTGCTGCCGTGTAGTGACGGCGAATAGAATACATGTGTCACCTCCCCAGTCCAACTTTTCCCGTCGTGGGAGTCGTGTGAAGCGACTGAGGGAACTCTCCAGAGAACGGGCAGCAGCTACCTGTGAGTTAAACCATAACGCCGGCCAAACGTGGCGATTATTGGCATTTCCCCGCAAATGACGGAAATCATTGGGAGAGGCCCTCGTCCAGCAGTGGACGTTATGTAGCTGATGATGAAGAGACCTAAGTAAGGGCCCTTAGGCAGTAAGTACTAGCGGCAAGTTCTATGGTAACGGAACTGAACGCAAGGTGTTAATAGCCTTCCTACCGTCAGGATAGTGTGTGGGCACATCAGTAAGGAAGTCGGTCTTCTTCTTCAAGTCCTCTTCATTCTCCTCCATGTACTGCTTCCCGATGTCGGTCCACAGCGAGGCTGCCTTCTCCCGTACTTCAACCATCACGTCACTCAAACTGCGTGGTTAAGACACAACAGAGTTTTTATTTTTTAGTTACAGTACATTAGTTAGTAGTAGTAATTTAGTCTGTGGAACATTTGTCTTGCCATCAGGGAGGTCGCGGATTCGAGTCGGGCAGCTGGATGTGTACCTACCAATGGGACTCTTTTTCAGAGCCTATGTACGCAACTCAACGCTCGTACGGTGAAGGTGATGAAACCCGTACAACACGGTGCGTGAATCCTAAAACATAACGGCAATGAGTTTGCCACCTGTCACGTTCGGTTAAATTTGATTGGTGAACCATGGGGGTATTTGCTTGGCAAATGCCTCTACCTACCCCGCTTTGGGATTTAATAGCGTGAAGTGTAGCAAGGGGGTAGAGGATTCGCCACCTGTCACGTTCGGTTAAATTCGATTGGTTAAGTATTTGCTTGGCAAGTGCCTCTACCCCGCTTTGGGATTTAATAGCGTGAAGTGTAGCAGGGGGGTAGTGGATTCGCCACCTGTCACGTTCGGTTAAATTCGATTAGTGAACCATGGGTATTAGCTTGGCAAGTGCCTCTACCTACCCCGCTTTGGGATTTAATAGCGTGAAGTGTAGCAGGGGGGGTAGAGGGTTCGCCACCTGTCACGTTCGGTTGAATTCGATTGGTGAACCATGAGTATTTGCTTGGCAAGTGCCTCTACCTCGCTTTGTGATTTAAAAGCATGAAGTGTAGAGGGAGAAATAGTTGAAGTAAAATTGTCATTGCTCATTTCAACGGCCTTCCCACTTCCCCACTCAATAACACCAATTATAAAGCATGTACAGTAGTTGCAGTGGACCTATAATTATTATTCTGAGATATTTCACAAACATCAACCACATTACTGTTTTATGAATATCTTTATATATAAAAATGAATTGATGTTAGTTAGTCTCGCTAAAACTCGAGAACGGCTGGACCGATTTGGCTAATTTTCGTCTTGAATCACACGTGGACGTCCAGGAAAGGTTTAAAAGGTGTATTTGTTCCAATACTATGGCAAAACAAATGTTTGCCGAGACAGCTAGTCTATATATATAAAAATGAATTGATGTTCATTAGTCTCGCTAAAACTCGAGAACGAATGGACCGATTTTTCTAATTTTGGTCTTGAATCACACGTGGAAGTACGGGGATTTATTAAAAGGTTTATTTCTTCCAATACATGGGGTACAAAAGGGTCTTCCTATGGCAAAACAAATGTTTGCCGAGCCACCTAGTCGAGTTATATTGCCTACCAACCTTGTCAGTAAAAGAGGTATCATCCTATGCCAGAAGGAATATCTGTCACGGTAGTTCAGCATCCAATTGCCAACCTCGAGCGTGACCTGCATTCGGACCTGCGTGTTCTCGTCAAAGAGACGTTCAGCCATGGGTGTTATGGACAACTCAAAGCATTTGCCGTTACCAGCCATCACAATTGCTCCTGGTGGAATAATTTTTTTTTTTTTACATACAAGGACAAATTAAAAACGTTGGCGAATCTCAAGGAAGTAGCTCAGTGCATGATAAGATACTACTTTCCTCAAGGAACCCTATGGCAGAAACGAAAAGAACATTAGCTCTTCATATAACGTGGCAATCAGCTGATTGGTTAGTTTCTATGAACTTTTTTGTTTTGTTTTTTTTTTCGTTTCTGACGTAGGGTACCTTGGAGAAAGTTGTTTGGTATCATGGGCCGAGAAACTTTCTCGACTTTTGCAGTGAATGTCAGAGGGCTGACATGATGATGATGCGAGTCTCATTTTCCAGACATTTAGCGCATAATACTCCCAGTGGGATTATAAAAATGGGAGCATGTGGGAGACCACCATAATAATAACATTTTGAATGTACTGAATGACGCAAAGGTAATTTTGTAAAAAATTGGTAAGGATAAATGGATTGTGATCCATTGTGCCTACAGTAAAGGTATTATACAAAAACATACCAATAGCTTTGATGGCTGCAACTCTGACTCGGAAATGTTGATGAGTGAAGTTGGTTAAGGTTGGCTTCACATAACTCTCGCACTGGAAATGAAAATCCCTTGCCAACACCTTAGTCAACATCACAATACAGTCGCAAGCCTCCAACTTCACTTTAGGATAAGGATCGGTAACAGTTTTAGTTAAAATACTCGTCAAATCATTTATAAAAGGGCTAAGGAGATGAACTACTGTGTACTTTTCTAAAATCTTTCGGACAAGAAGAATTAAAACTAAGCGAATCTCTTCGGATTCCTCGACTATCTCTGGGCATCCAACTCTTCTTACTATAACAGGTAAAATGTAAGTAAGATAGTAATCACTTAAAGGCAAGTGGTCAATAAAATTGGATATAATACGAATTGCAACATCTCTACAAGCTTCAGCAGCATCAGAGAAACTTTTCAGTATGTAAGCATATATTTCCGGAAACACAATCGTAAGATCGCAGTTGTCGTTTTCGATTTTTTCAAATATTTCTTGGTTGATTTTTTGGAGAGCTTCTTTACGGGCTAATTTCGATTCACTCTGAAGACATGTGATATATTGTTCAAGAACAGCTCGAGGGTTATCTTGTAGTTTTGTTACAGATTCAGACATTTTGTCCTATCCTAGTGAATTTCTTTAATTTCTCAAGTTTATGATGGCAAGTTGCACATCAAATTGAAATGAGCGTAAACAAAAATCGTAACCATGACAACAGTGACATTAACAGTTTTAAAAAAATGTGTATAGGTTTAGTAGACAAACGAGCCTAAAAGCCATATCCTATTTTGTTATCACCTATTTTATTTCTGTTTTATACATTAAAGTTTAAGTTAAAAGCTTACAACTCGAACATACTTGAATACAAAGGTAGGCAGAAACAATCTAAATCCATAAAACTCATAATCCTGAGTTAATTTAACTTTATTTCGTTTAATTAAGGGCATGAAAGGTGTTTTCAACATTAGAAAAATATTTTATGGGACGCTGCACTAAACACTCTACAGTACATAATATAAAACAAAGTCGCCTCCTGCTGTTTGTTCCTATCTATGCTCAGATCTTTAAAACTACGCAACGGTTTTGGTGGTTTTTTTTTTAATAGAGTGATTATTGAGGAAATTTTATATGTATAATATATACATAATAATAGCAGGGAATTATTGTTGATAATGTACGTAAATTGGCAAAATAATGTTTGCCTGGTCAGATATAGCTGGGCTGTGTACTTCGTAACCTTGAGACCAAAAAACTATTACCGAAAATTTAAAAAAAAACATGACAACTTGCGTGCACCAATCAGAACACGCCAAATAAGCTGTCAACGTCATGCAAATTCATTGAAAAAGCCAGACTGTTCTTCGGCGGTCAGTGCTCTATTTCGGTTTCAAATTGGCTAATTGTGTTCGGTGATATTTGTTTAACGCTCTAGAACAGTTTCATTATGCAGAAACTGAATAAGTTTCATTTATTGTTTGTGGCCGCGGCTTTGTTGCAAAGCGCCGCTGGCTTACGAGAAGGAGATTGCGAAGTGTGCGTGAAGACCGTAGAGAAATTCGGAGCCACGTTACAAGATGACGTGAAAAAGGATCCAAAATTAATAGAAGCGGAGTTCCGGAAGTTCTGCAAGGGTTCCAAAAACAAGGAAAACAGATTCTGCTATTATTTAGGCGGTTTAGAAGAGTCCGCCACGGGTATACTTGGTGAACTTTCCAAGCCCCTTAGCTGGTCTATGCCAGCCGACAAAATTTGTGAGAAACTTAGGAAAAAGGATGCTCAAATATGTGATCTTCGTTTCGACAAACAAATTGATCTGAACAATGTTGACTTGAAAAAACTCAAAGTCAGAGACTTAAAGAAAATCCTCAATGATTGGGATGAAGTTTGTGATGGCTGTATTGAAAAAACTGACTTTATCAAGAGAATAGAAGAACTCAAACCCCAATACATGGGTAGATCTGAGCTTTAATATAAAAATAGGTAAGACTTCTGCATTTACATAGTATAAGTTTACTAAATAATGTACTCATTCTTCCTGTCCCTGTAAAAGGAAACAGTAGGTATCTACTTCATTAATATGATTAGTTAACATTAAAATTATCAGTATCAGTTGTATATCCTTAATTGTGTCAAATATTGCATCATTTTTACATAAAGTTAGTAGTAATATATTGGTGGTTATGAAGTAATTTGTCATAACCACCAATGTTAATTTGATATCAACCTGATTTATTTGAAATGATGATAACTTATTTTCAGACTCAAAATAACTCTATTTATATTAAATAAATAAATAGCTGGTACATTTTCACACACGGTCAACTGACCCCAAACTAGGATACCCTGTACTATGGGTGCCAGAGACTGATACACTAATTAGACACATTAATTAGTATTTTTTGCATTATTTGCAATAGTTTATCATTTACTCAATACCCTTACAATTATAATGATAATTGTAGTATATATGCAGTCAGTAATGACTGAAGTTATGAGACTAGAGATGACCTATAGTTTGGCTTATGAGAGAATGTGTTGGAAGTTACCATTTACGGAGGCCACTCTAGGTGTCTACAAATAATGTGCTTTTAATTTGCAGTAAATAAAATTACTCTTATCTGTTTCAGGTGCAATTATTACAATTAACAGCTGACGCAGAGACTTACAGTGATTCATTGAAGAGAACATGGAGGCCTGTGTGAGAGAGTGCAAGTGATGTAGTTTACAATAAATTATTGATGTTTGTGCTAGGAGTAAATATTTTTTTTTAATTATTTGTCTTTAATTTACCATTCCACCCAGGGAATCTAGCCAGGGTATGGGTCTCGAGGTATGGTTTTTGTGTAGTCCCATTGAAGTTATCCTGTTATGTTATACAATTAACATAGTAGGATAAATAAGCCCACTTCAACTGGGTTACACATATTTTTTGCACACAAGTATGGCTCATAACAAGTTATATTGAATCCCAGGGAAACCCATGGGACCAAAATTATATTTAACATTGAATATGTACTTACTGACAAATTCCTATTAAAACTATAGGAACCCTGCTATCTTTTTTATGTGGGGGTGGTGGAATCTTAGCCTTCCTTCCATGGTGACTACAAAAATAGTGTAATATCTATCTTAACAGCTACATACCTATATCAGATGGGACACTGGCATTATTATTGGACTCTTCCCACTTTAGGTAATTGTTCTAGGGCAACAGAGGAAGTTTGTTGAGGTCCCAGCAGTAGGGATGACAAATATTGATTTTTGATGACATAGACAAGTCAAATAAATGTTCATAAGAGCAATTCTCAACTTTTAGGATCCTATTTGCATTATATGACCAAGTAGTTGCATAGACATATAATTTAATTACCTAACTGACCGAAGGTGGCGTGAAAAGTACTCGAAACCGGAGGTCATGTATGAAAAGGTGCATGAATGTAGAAGAAACGAAAGGGGTATGTCAGGATCGTGACAAATGGAGATGTGTAGTCTCTGCCTACCCCTCTGGGAGACAGGCGTGAAGTGTATGTATGTATGTATGTGTATGTATAATTTAATAAGACTGTTGATGTGTTCGACGGGTTGTTCCATCTATCCCAACTGGCCATCCAAACTAATTGGGATAGATAGAATTGTTTTTCCATTCTTCCTAACCTGTGAAATGACCAGTTGGGATTGGGATAGATGGAACACTGCTAGAATATTGAAATGGTAATCCAAACAAAAAAGTATTTATGCTAACAGAACTAAATGTAAAATAGGGTCATCATCATCAACCCATACTTGTCCCCTGCTGGACATAGGCCTCTCCAATTGCACGCCACTGTGATCTGTTTTCGGCTTCTCGCATCCAGCTTCTGCCAGACAACTTGCCTGAGGGCGTCCTACACTCAGTTGCCGAGACGCGGTCTCCACTCAAGAACTCGTTTTCCCCAACAGTCATTGGTTCTACAGCTAATATGCTCGGCCCACTGCCACTTCAGCTTGCTAAAATATGAGCTATGTCAATGACTTTGGTTCTCTGTTGGATCACTCTGGTGAAAAAAAACCCTTGTTCTTAGTCATACCACTGAGTTTGCTTCCCAATTAGTTTATGCAATATTGGTTTGTCTGATAACAAATGATATTAACTTCCAGACCCAGTACCATGACGTCTTAAGTACCTCATAATGTTTATGTTGTGTGACAGTGACTGCTATACCACTTGGGTGGGTATCATTTGTTCTATAGAATGTGGTGCTCTTTGACTACATGTTTTGGTTGTCCTTTTCATTCACTAGGAAAAGTGAGAGAGAAACATGTTCTACAGTATAGAGACCCAACCCTAACGACTTATTTAGTGCAGTACCTGCCACATAATGTTAACAATAATACTTTTAAATGGTCATGGTAAGGGACCAGGACAACAAGTCTAGTGTTGCATTTAAAAACCTTATTTTAAAAATATTATTTTGCATTATATATAGTTACCTACAAGTTGTAAACATAGTCTATGTCTGTGCTGCAACTATCATTTACCCCACCTCAACAGTTTACAAGTACCTATAAGAATAAAATGCTGAACTGAAACTAAGAACTTTTATTTCAATAAACCCATAATACATACAATGATCTTTTTAATTTATTCACTTTCACTTATGTTGTACATGATGATCTACACACTGAGGCAGAATATATCTTGGTGACAACCATTAGTGGTACTTGTAGTTCCTGTGGTGCTCTGAAAATAAACAAAGAAATTATTAGCAATTAATTAATGGGGAAAGAGTTCTGCAGTATCTGTTTACCCTTCTGAGAGATGGGTGACTACTCAATCATTAGCCTGAAACCCACCCAGACAAATCTATGTTATGTTCAGAAATATACCTTTTGAAGGGATTATGATGTGGATTTGTCAATAGGGCCTTTCATGTTTATTACACTTTTCTTGGAAGAGATTATATGTCACACTCATCCATTCATCATTGTGTTATGGGTTTGGGAATTTTCACTTAGTTATACCTATAGGTAATCCACCTTGCACTCAAAATCCACCCTCCATAGAATTATGGTAATGTGGCAATTATTAATGCTATTGGGTATGTCAGGATGTAGTTCAGACTATAGACCATAAACACAAAAAAATGGGTAAAGTAGATGGTCATACAATAGATCAATGACCTACTTGGACTGATGATCAAGGCAAATGCCCGTTGACACAGTAGCATTGAAGATATGCTGCATGAAATTCGCTTTAATGATGGGCTGCTGTTCCATGTGTGATGTTGTATTTATCTGTGTATCTATTTTTATTGGATGTGGTGTAAACATTTTATTTAGTTGACTATATTTTCTGCTGATGTTTTCAAATGTTTAAGGGAAAACCAATAATTATCATTGATCCTGTTAATCTGCATCATTGCTTGACTGTAATATTTCCAAAAGGTGTGCCAGGATTATAAAAAAAATGGAGACTGATTAGTTTGGCCAACGTTTCTGAGAGACAGGTGTGACAGTAATTGTATGTTTGGTTGGTAGGGTATTTTTATTATTGCTTATTTCACATAATTAAACCTAATTCACCCTCATTTGATAGGTATTACTTACTCATCTTTCCATAGTTAATAGCATAGAAGAAAGTCATTGATCCAACAATCAATTGGAAGAATGGGGCTGCTCCAACTTTCTTGGGCTGCATGTACTTATGCTGCCATCTCCACCAGGCTGAAAATTTAAGAATAAAGATAAGAGATCTAGACTGGAAACACTCTTTTCTATGTAACATAACCTCACAAAGTGAGTTACGTACCACGGCTGAAGGCTCCAGCAAGAGCCTGTGGGCTCTTGTTCCTGCGAGCAAACCAGGATCCTAGTTCGGAAATTTTCACTTGTCCGAAAGGAGTATCAGCTGAAACATCATACAAAATAACATTACATAATACGACTCAAGGTGTTCTCATGTAGAAATCAATTTTGCCTTTTCGTTGAAAAGTTATACTTACGCTTGCCATAATAGCGAGCGGGATCGTAAGGCCCGTGAACGGCGGGGTTATATTCCTTTGGATAGTCGCCGAATCCCATGGCTATCTTAGAATTTTACCGAAAATCACAAAATGAATCTTTCGGTGCCCCAAGTTGTCAAAAGTTCAGCATAGACAACAATATATTTTTTATTTCTATATGCAATAGAAATATGGCAACCTGAGATGGCTACGTATTACCAGCATAAAATTAAAAATATTCTATATATTATGGCAACTATTTAAAAATAATAATGTCAAATATTATTGTCTATGATTAGACAGCAACTTTTCGTTTCGTTTTGTGGTTTTCGGGCTTTTGTTCAAGATTCTATTTATTTTTACTGAAAGTATAGTTAGAATTCTATCAAAATGGTATTAGAAAGTACGATGATATGTGTCGACAACAGTGACTATATGAGAAATGGCGATTTTTTGCCCACACGTCTACAAGCCCAACAAGACGCTGTAAACTTGGTGTGTCATTCCAAAACACGGTCAAATCCTGAGAACAATGTTGGACTCCTGACACTCGCTAATGTTGAAGTGCTGGCTACACTAACCAGCGATGTTGGCCGCATCATGTCCAAGCTCCACCGCGTCCAGCCAAACGGTGAGATCAATTTGTTGACTGGAATAAGAATAGCTCATCTGGCTCTGAAGCATCGCCAGGGTAAAAACCATAAAATGAGAATCGTAGCTTTCGTGGGCTCTCCAGTGACTGGCGATGAAAAAGAACTCGTCAAACTGGCCAAAAGACTGAAGAAGGAAAAAGTGAACTGCGACATAGTTTCCTTCGGTGAAGACACTGAAAATAATCCATTGCTTACATCATTTATAAATACTTTGAATGGGAAAGACAACACAGCTGGAGGCAGTCACCTGGTTGCTGTTCCAGCTGGAGGGTGTGTTGTATTATCTGAGGCTCTGATCACCAGCCCACTTATTGGAGGTGATGGTGCAGGCCCATCAGGATCTGGTCTTTCTCCATTTGAATTTGGTGTTGATCCCAATGAAGATCCTGAGCTTGCCTTGGCTTTACGTGTGTCTATGGAAGAACAAAGACAGCGCCAGGAAGAAGAGTCCCGTCGCCAACAAACTACAACTGAGGGTGAAGCTGCTAAACCTGGTGAAACGCAAGAGGGTGGCATGGAGCAGGCTCTTGCCATGTCTTTAGGAAGAGAACCAATGGAATTGTCTGAGGAGGAACAGATTGCTCTAGCTATGCAAATGAGCATGCAGCAAGAAACCCCTGCGGCTGAAGAGAATATGGATGTGTCTGAAGAATATGCCGAGGTCATGAATGACCCTGCATTCTTGCAAAGTGTTTTGGAGAACCTTCCTGGTGTTGACCCTCAGAGTGAGGCAATCCGCAATGCCATGTCCACCATCCAGAAAGACAAGGATGAAAAGGATGACAAAGATAAGGGTTCTGGCAGTTCCAAGGAAAGCAAGTAATATTATTCAATTTTTTTTATTGCAAACATTGTGTAACTTAGACAACACTTCTATATATGTTACTATTATTACGGAATTAAATATGTGAGATGTATTTGCAGAATGGTTTTTGATCAACCCCATGATATCCAATTGAGGCCCTCAATCTTTTCATATTCTGAAACAAAATAGAATTTATGTTGTGCATTATTTACAATATTAAACCACTTCTTATTAGAATAAGCCAAATTCTTACTTGAATCATTCCAAAACTTTTTAGTTCTGAACTTGGTTTTAGCTTCTATTAGAAGTTGTTTTCTGGCTTTCTCATCTATTGGTGCTGGTTTACTTATTGCAAGTTTAACTGTAAAAAATATGTTGATATATTTTTGTCGAGATATATCTGTCGGCAAACTCATATTATTATGGTGTATCATATTGTACAGTGAAATGATAAATTACCATCCATTCTATTCTTTGCACCTTTCTTAGTAACAAGAAGGCATGAGCTCATAATGTCATCAAGTTTTGGCTGCTTTGACACTTTGCCGCAGTTCCTGTTAGCATTTTCGTAATCTGAAATTAAAGTGTAAATACCCAATGACAAGAATATTCTTGATTCTTTTGTATCATTTCAACATACAAAATGTTTATTACCAGTTCCCCATATTTTCCCATTCTTCTGAATAACTGAATTGACAGTCTTTGTAGATCCATATGTGGTTTCTAAAACATACAAAAAAACTTCTTCATCTCTTTGTATATTACATTTAAAGCATATTGTTTATGTTTCCTATATTACAAATAACTAACCTTTTGGGTTAGGTCCTGCAAATCTTCCATTTCTGGTTTGAGGCATAGGTGATCGTAAAGCTAATAAATAGAAATAAAAGTTATTAACAAAAGTGAATTGGTGTGAGTGTAAGGTGCCATTTGAAAAAAAGTTTGAGAGGATAAATAAATAAATAAATAAATAAATATTCCCTTCGGACTATACTGCGCAGGAAACACAGATATGCTATAATGGTTAACTTTACCAGGCAGAGGGAATATAGATCACACCAAATTTTGAACCTTAGTCCGTTGAAATACAGTCTAAAATCAATTAAGTTCCAAGAATCCCTCCACCTATTAAAGGGTTAAGGCTCAAGTTGTCAAGTGTTTGTGGAGGAACTCAATGTAGTGGTGTCATATGGAGAGAATGCACATTCTTACAAAACAGAACATTGGTGGTTAAGTTGTGAGATTATGAAAACAAACAGTAATATGGTCTATTTGGAATTCTTGTATTCAGAGTTAAATAATTGGACATCCAAATTGATGAGAGTTGATTTAATTCTTGAGTTTTTAATGAATTGGTCATTTTTACTCGTTTTCGTCTATTACACAGATGTCACTGCTAGTTTCTGTGTCGAGTGTGAATCAAATGCTTATAAAAGAAAATAGAAAACTAAATTAAAAAAATAAAATAAATAGATCATTCCAAAATTGAGAACTTACTCTTCATTGGGGGTATTTTTATAACTGGTCTTCCAACGTCATTTCCATACGAAGATTGTTTTGGTGTTTGATCAGCAGTACTGTTATTCTTCTTAGTTTCTGTCCAAAAAAAAATTCCTATAGCCAGTAGGACGTTAGGGATCGTAAAATTACTCAGCCAAATTATCTTCAATATGTGTATAAACCTCCACATTATTAAATGCGCTAATAAACTTATGGCAACATTCCTTGTGGCAGTTGGAGTGGCTGAAAATAAAATTATTATCAGACATTCTAAAAAGGTAGCATACCGTGTTTTAAAAAGTTAGATACCTATATTCTGTTTTATTTAAGAAGAGTTGTGACAATACGCGAAATCTATTAGAATGTTAATACTTCATTCCACTGGAATGTCTAGATTGGTCAATTATACCAAAACCATAAAAAGAAAGGGAGAAATCTGAATAATTGCATGTAATAAGGTTCTACTTACGTAATTCATTTTTAGCAGAATAAGATGATCCCATACATTTATTGCTGTAGTACGCTTTAACAAAAATAAATCAACGAACAGTTACCAAAAATAAAGATATTTTATAGAGTTGCACCGGATATCCGGCCACTATCCGGTATCCGGACGATTTTAACTATCCGGCGGATGGCCGGATGTCGGTCTGTAACCGGATATCCGACCGGCCGGATAGTATCAAGCTATGAGCGAAACAAGTGTTAAAAAAATACACATCAAAAACATCCATGTGGGCGATTTTTGCCTTAGCAAAGCCATTTTGAAACATATAGAAAAAATACCATGAAATTGTGTCAAAAAGTAGCTACATTTCGCGAAAGAGTTATACCTATCTTAAAATGCGCAAGTAGCCGGACTCGATCCCGCAACCTCCCGGTTACAAGTCGAGGATCCGGCCAACTGAACCACAGACGCTGTTAAACTCCTTTAATGTTTATCAATCAAGAACACGTCCGAACTACTCGAGCGCGCGCCGAACACTACTAACAGTTTGGATCCGGATATACCCTGGTACGCAGTAAGTGACAGAAGATATTGTCTCTTACTCTTTCACTCCTGCATGTTTTTCATATCGCTGCCTTGTTTTGTTATAAACGTCAATTTAGGATTGCATGTCTAGTTGTATTTGATCTGAGATCCGTACCCATGTCGAACACTATCTACCTACCTAGGTAGGTCCCGAGTGATCAAGTATTGCACGCCTATGTTACGACTGCAGATACTTACCGACCATTGGTAAATATTCAAGTAAAAAAAGCAATGCACATTCCTAAAACAGAATGGGGTGGGGCAATGGGGAAACAATGGCGCTAGTGGGGAGTTTAACAAAACAACCAGTGACAACTAAGAAGTACTATAGATGTAGATTTGCTATTAGTCAGTCTGCAAAGGGAACAAATGGGGTCAGGTTAGAGGGCACTACTGGGAATAATCGAAAATAACAAGTTACGGTAACAAGGAGGTCGCAGGTTCGAGTCCGGCAAGTGGACGTGTACCAATGGAACTCTTGTTCAGAGCCTATGACCCTATAACGGCGATGGGCTCACCCCCTGTCATATTGGGTTAAAAACGCTTGATGAACTGTGCGCATTTGCTTAGTGCAAGTGCCTCCGCCAACCTCGCTTTGGGATTACAAAGTGTGAAGTGTATTTATTTTTATTTAACAACTAGGTAATCTATCGATACCTACCTAGCTCTTCATTCCTAGTAAGTAGTAGTTTACTTACGATATTGATCCTTAGGCTCTGGTATAGTTTCATTGTAACTGTTCAGTATCTCTTGTATGCCTAGAAAAAAGGTGCTCTTAGATTCGATATTGTCTATAGGTACCTTATACCACCTACAGGGCGTAGTAATGAGTCCCTTTATGTACACTGAAAATATCTTAAGGAAATAAACCATAATGTGTGTAAACCGGCGATGGTCTAATACCGCGTACCTAATCATATGTGGACATGCCCACGGTATGCCTATAAATAACACAGGTTGATACCCGATCTGTACTCGAATCAGCTGATTGTGTTTTTTATATCAAGAGGATGGTTCAACATACCGAGGTTTTGACACTTATTGAAATGCAGTTATTTCAGTATCATCCTGTATTTGTAGGGTTCCCTATTACTTACGTTGGTAGGTAAAAAGTCATCTCGCGAGGCAAAAAAATCATCTATTTTATACGGAGACGAAAAAATTTTTTTGCCTTTTCCCGAATTGTTGCCATAGTAAAAGTTGTCCATATTGACGTCCCCAAGACCATTGCTCGCGGTCCTTTTACACTCAGTATATGGGCAAGTTAAGTTACTACTTACATGACGGGGAATCTTTACTGTTTTTCTGTTGCTTCAACGGTGATCCGTTCAATCGAAGGCGTTCAGAATCAGACGACGGCTGCCGCGGAGCTGGAAATGCTGCCATTTGAATAATTCCTACCTCTTTTTTTATATACTTAAGTATTCGTAAACGACGATCGCTTCACCTATTTTGAGCAAAAGGGTTAATCCCTCGACCTCCCGGTTGCAAGTCAAGTATCCGACCAGCTGGACCACAGACGCTGTTGAGACATAATTAGATACTTAACTATTTGTGCAAGTCGGTTAAAAAAAAACTAGACTCGTGCTGTGCAGGATATTTTTTCGCATGAGCGTTGAATACACAACATTTATTTTTATATCCACGTGACAAAATAGCCTTGAATCACTGTAGTAGACATGCATTATCATCATCATCAGCCCATACGTCTTGTCCACTGCTGGACATCCAATGGGGAATTTTCTTTTACCTTTTTCTGACAGATTTTCGGGCGGAGAACTGTCATTACTATCATACTTTCCAAACAGAGCTTGACAGTATTGACAGTCTATCAGAAAAACGTCAAAGAAAATTGCCCATTAAACTCCACTGTGATCTCTTTTCGGTTTCTCGCATCCAGCTTCGGCCAGCAATCTTGCGCATATCATCAGTCCCCCTTGCCTGAGTGCGTTCTATACTCCGTTTGCCGAGACGCGTAGATATACTTATAGGTACATTTGGGTACAATTACGAGAAGAGATGTTTATATCTACCTCTTCGTGGCAGATTTCTTTTAGGAGAGGGAGTTCTGTCGCTGCTCGCGTTAGAGGATACAGACGCTTCCACGTCTGTCGTATGTTGTGACGATGCCTTTGGCGCAAGGTTTATTGTTTTAGAGCGACCTGAAACATTTCAACGACCATGCAAATTGTATTATTACTTGAAAACACTCGTTAGCGAAAATTCCACATTATACTTACATACTTACCTAATGTTGTGTATACCTACAACTAAATATCTCGGAATCGATAAGAGCTGGCCGAGTAAAATAATACGTTTTTAAAGACAATTACATGGCAAAAAAGAAAATCATACAATATTGTAGTCTTGTATTAAGTACATAGTTTATATATGTATAATTTATTTGAAGTTTTATACAGGGTGTCGTTGAGTGTGGTTAGACCATAGTTCAGTAAATATAATAGATACCTATCAGAAAACTGCCAACTGATATCAAAAGTGCGTTACCCAATGAGTAAAATTGGATGCACTAAAAACTTTTTTTTTAATAAAAGCAGGAATATCCCAAATATTAACTTCAAACACTTTCAAGTTGATTCCTGAGCATCAGAAAAATGTAGTGGGCAGAGGGCCTTTGCACCAGTGGGGAGTCGAAGCCCTGTGCATCAGTTGGGGTGACATGTAGAGGCCCAGATAACAACAACAACCAACGGCCAATCACACCTCGTAACAAGAAATTCTTCAAACCAATCGATCACGAGTGTATGTACAACACCTACACTGGCAGTGGCGTGTACACCATATAGGCAAAGACACTGCCTACCTTAGTATTTTGGTTCCTTACTTACTTAGGTCCTAGCATACCCGGGGGGTACATAGGGCCTTGCAGATATCTCTCCATGTCCCTCTATCCAGCGCTGCTCAGTATGTTGTTTACCTGACCTAATAATACATTTATTGCTAGATTGGTCCTGTGCTTTGGTGGTGAGTAGATAACCTACCTATCTACCTGTATATTTCGTAAAGAGAATTTACGTATACATAGATGTCAATCTTTTACTGCCTACCTTGTCGTAAAAGCCAGTGCACGCCACTGTACACTGGTTATTTAATTACTCACTGTCTATGACACCTTTGCTGACTAAAGCTTTTATGGAAGCCGGTTCTTTTTTCACCGTGTCTTCTGTGCGAGCTGTAAGTTAAATAAGAGAGTTAGGAAACGTAATGCCAGGAAATAGCAGGCGGACTGGTTTTCAAAATGAGAAAGAAGTAGGTACCTACCTATTGCCTTCTACCAAGACAGCATAGGCACCTAATGAGTGTGAGAGAGCCTGTTCAAAATGAGAAAAGGATTTTGCCTTCCACCAAGAAGGTAGCAGAGTCCCCACTTCCGACATTTTTTTTTTCATTTTACTGTTTATTAGTTCTGCTTTGCTCTTTATCAGTGGAATCATTTGTATCAAATATGGTTAACCTGGTTGACCGAGGTCTCTTGGAAACTAACGAAGACCGTAGGAACCTAGCACAACTCGCTGACTTCATTTGTGACTTGCTCATAGAAGGCGGTAAATAAGGCACGGTCAACTTAGATTATCAAACTTTACTATTATAGGTGTAGTGGCGAAGCTAGGAGGTAAGCCGGTAGTGAAAAATAGGCATTTAACCAATGCTTATTTAGATTTTTTATTTGTCTTACTTATT
>SJJU01001541.1:0-19805 GCA_012932125.1 Conopomorpha cramerella | reverse complement strand
TGTTTCCACTTCCTTTCTTGAGCTGTGTGTGCTTGAGTGGAGTTTTAGAATACGGGTCTAAAAGTAAGTACTGGGTGGTGCAACATAAAAATTTCTTTGTTGTCTTAGTTCACAAAGTTTAACATGGTTTTTGGTTACTGCAGTATATATTATTATAATGTTATTTCGCGTTGAACTATGGTCATCTGTACCTACTTGTATGAATTTTTCGACTTATAAATGCGCCATCAATAAGTTTACAATGATGAAACAATTTCTGGCATCTCTTGTCAGAGTGCTAAAAGTATGTTGATAACCGAAATATTTATATCTGATATTTTTACCGATAATGTAGTATGTCATTTGTGTTGATGTAGCATTTTGGTAAATAAATGACCTCTTTTACAGGCAATGCGCTCCTCCGTCGTCTTGTCCGCATTGGTGTGCTCGATGAGAAACAGATGAAGCTCGATTATGTGCTCGGTCTGAAGATCGAGGACTTCTTGGAACGCCGTCTGCAGACTCAGGTCTTCAAGGCTGGTCTTGCTAAATCTATCCATCATGCCCGCGTCCTGATCAGGCAGAGGCATATCCGGTAAGATCTAGAATCTACTGTTTTTACCTACATTTCAGTTTTGGTTTGAAAAATTTAAATTTTCTTATGCTAAAGTGGGGCCACTCAAACTGGTTTGAGTGTACACTGTATTTGCAATTTATTTTTATGTACTTATTTCAATTGCAATAACATCTGGTAGTTTTTGTGCTGCATTTCTAATTGAGACTATACATAGTGATCCTATAGTAGCTATTTTTTATGCATTTGCTCAACTAATAATCAAACACAGGTAGCGACAGTCATCGCTTGGACAGCGTGACCCTATGCTGTCCCCGGTTTGATTTTATTCTAAAAGACCACTTGAATGTCAACTTTGTGTTGGCTTCAATGTCTTGAAATTTACAAGTACTCTATTGAGTGCACTCAGGTAATGTATGCTTTGTTTCACTCATAAAACCAAATGACAATGTTCATCTCGTTTTCTTCAAATATATGTCTTCCAATTAATAATTACATGTACAATATGTTAAAGCTCCCTGTCCTGTACATACACACTATATTTGGCCTATTGTTTAAGCAAGTGACTTAAATTAACTAATTTATTTTTTCTACATCAGTGTCCGCAAGCAAGTGGTGAACATTCCCTCGTTCATCGTCCGCCTGGACTCTGGCAAACACATTGACTTCTCCCTGAAGTCGCCGTTCGGCGGTGGCCGCCCTGGTCGCGTCAAGAGGAAGAACCTGCGCAAGGGACAGGGTGGCAATGCTGCTGATGACGACGATGAATCTTAGACAATAAATGACATCCTATTGTTATTTGTATCTTTAATTTTTTGGCCTGGGTGTTGGGTGGGAAATTTTAGTGCAGGAAGGCTCTGTTTGCCATAGCACTCTATATGTATAGGCTGCGTCATAAATAGCAAATTCTGACACATTGATAAATTCACGAACAATTTTTGGTCTAGACTCAGTACCTAGTTTGGTCAATTTAGTTTGGTGCTAAACAAAAGTCAACCCTTATATGTACAGAAGAGAAAGGCAGTTTTAATGTTGAATCTATTAAAAGACAGGTGCCAAATTGATTTGTTACTTTGACACCACCAAATAGAGTATATTTTACATTAACCACCGGACAAAATAACCGAACTACTGAGACCGGACCCAATTTTTTTAGAATGGATGTGACTTACAACCAAATGTATGGCGATGATGTTTGTATATCGGCGTTGGACGTCCTAAGAAGGGCATAAAAAAGTTTCTATGCTGAGACCAAAAAACAAGTAGTAGAAACGAGACGGCAACATAAAAAGCACATGAAGGAGTAAGAAATAATATCTTCTGTCCCTTATGTGCGAATTAGGATAAATCTGGATCCAAACTGTCAAATTAGTAGTGACAGTTTGGATCCAGAAGTAGGTACATAATTTTCCCATACGTTTTGGTGGGAAAGAGACAGACTGAAAGTGGTAATGCGGCTTGCAAGTCTAATAATACCTATAGTATCCAAAACTGATTTTAAGAATAAACGAGACAACGATATTTATCAACATGCAGGAATGAAAGAGCAAGAGATACTTATCTTCTGTCTCTTACGGCGTAGCAGGGAATTGTTTTTGTACCGATCCAACTCACTACCATTACGGCAGCACTGTTAGTTACTGTAGGTGTTAGGTTGGCACTTTTTTTATAAAAAAATCTTCCCATCCAGTGTTACAGTTCAAGGTGTGACTCGTTGGGAACAAAGGAGTATTTATATGGGTCGATGCCCCTTCCCAAGAAACTTTGAGCAGTGATATTGATCTTTAAATTTCTCCATATAATCATTAATTAATATTGTAAGGTGACCATAATTTAACAACGTTCATGAATGATTTCTATTTGATTGACGATCTGCCTGAATTTTCAGGGCCCCTGTTTCTCTTAGTTATGACAGATGGCGCTAGCTGTAGTAGGGGGATAAAAGTCATGGAAATGACTAACTTCAAGCAATCCGTATTGAAGGCGACAGTAAATATTTTTTATTGATTGTCTACATGTTACAAAAGTGTCTGAAGTCTAAATAACTCACAAAAATAATAAAAAACGCACTAAAATATAACTGACAGAAGTCCCCCTGGACACCAACCAGCGACATCTAGATAAGAAATTTTTAGAGTTTGAAAAACCCCATCATGCGATGCGATACGGTCTAAGATCGCATGGTATTGAATCGATTCAAAAGATCGATCTGCTAAAAATCGATTCCAATCGGATATCCCTTGTCCGATGAATGTTTAGTTTTACCGCAGCAGATTTCCGAATCAACCTATGAGTTTAATAGACCTTTTTATCGCGGAGGAAAACGTTATGTTCCTCACCGTAGGCGAGGACAACGGGGTTATGTGGGACTCGCATCCACTACAACCCCACGGTGACCACTGGCACGTTAGAGCCTACATCCAGGGGTGCCAGGCGCCCGTTAGTCCGATCTTTGTGATATGCTTGTTCATAGTGATTAAAAAAAAATCTTTCAACCTGGGTTGGATTCTAGGTATCGCCTGTCCAGATTGTAGCATCCAATCTAGCTGGGTTGGATGATTGGAATATAATACATGTTTTTATTGTTCTCCGATTTTCCAACCTGCTAATGTACATTCGATTACATAATTATATTGCCCACTGTAATAATATGCCTAATTACATACATTGTAATGACCCATTTTTGGTAAAAAAAGATTTTTTTCTCCAGAATGTACTTACACTGTTTCTACAAATATATTTTTCCTGAGGTTGGAAAAACGGACTCCGCATCGGAGAGCAAATCCGAATTTCCAACCCAGCTAGGTTGGATACTAGGACATACGATTCCGAGAATCCAACCCAGGTTGGAAGATCGGACTAACCGCCAGGCAGGGTTTGGCCCTCGCGGACCATATCCAGGAATCTGAGATGAGCTCTGCAGGACGCAGTGTGACTGGGTAGCCATAACGGAATTCCCTTTGGAAAAATTAAAAGGTAGAAACCTATACAGAGTGTATATAAGGACCTAGAGCAATGGTCTTAGAAACGTTGTTTGGCACGTCAGTATGAACAACTTTTACTATGGCGACAATGCGGGGCAAAGCAATTTTTCTATCACATCCATACAAAATAGACAATTTTTTGCCCCGGGAGATGACTTTGTTACATACAAAGTCATCTCCCGGGGCATGATGACGGGGATGAAACATTTTTTCATTTCCCCGCATTGTCGGCGTAGTAAAAGTTGTTCATATTGACGAACCCAACAACGTTTCTGAGATCTTTGTTGGGGCTTCTCTTACACGCACTATAGTCTTAACTTTACTATCTACCGGATGGCAAAAAGTAAACGGTAGTTTTAAATAAAATAATTTTATTTACAGTTGATGACGAATACAAAACATAGACGTTTAAAACTTTTTGTACTTCAGGAAACTGCGATACTTTTTAGGATTTAAGCCGTATGCTTTTAGCCTTTCATCGGAAAGCTTTCCTAAGGGGTCACCTGCATCATTCTTTCCTGCATTTCTATTTTGACCTTTTCCCTTGAAATTATTCTTAAATTTATTTTTCTTGGATACAGGTTCTTCATTCTTACCACCATCATGTTTTCGCTTTAGTGGATTACTATGATTTTTATTTTTATTGTCTTTCTTAAATCTTCTGTTGTCTGTACTACCACCTTGACTAGGTGCAACATGTTCTGTTTCAGTTTTATGTTGCTGATCCTTCTTTTTGTTCTTCTTTCTTTTGACCTTTGTCTCATTGTCTATTAATTTCGGACCGTCACTTACATTTCTATCAGCATCTGTGGTACTATCCTCATGTTTAGCAACCGTGACATAATTTTCCTTAACTTTGGCTTCCTCATTTGTTCCATTTTCTACCAAAGTTCCTACGTGTTTCCGTTTCTTCTTCTTTTTGCCTTCTGTCGCATTAATTTCAGGAACTTCTTCATTTTGATCTATTGCTTCAGTTGGAACATTGAATTCAGTCTCGTTTGAATTGTCTTTACGTTTTCGTTTCTTCTTCTTCTCTTTAATTTCTTGACTATTAATATCTTCTATCTGTTCTGTCACTTCACTCTCGTTAATTTGACTCGTATCTGTTGCTTCTGTTACACCGTTTTCTTTCTGTTTTGATTTGTTCTTCTTTTTCTTCTTCTTCTTTTTAGCAACTTCTTCTATTGGTACTACTACTTCTGGCTCCCTGTGAAAAAAAAACACTAGTTATAGTTTTTATGCTTAATGCACTGGCGCATTGAGGATTTAGGGCATTTCTAAAAGTTCTTGCTAATTTACCTACAAAAAAAAATTATGTATATATAAAAATGAATTGCTGTTCGTTAGTCTCGCTCTGTGATCCAGTTGGTCTGATACTTGACTTGTGATTGGGAGTTCGCGGGTTCGAGTCCGACTACTCGACGCAACGCAACGCTCGTACGGTGAAGGACAACATCGCCAAAGGCGACTTCCTATGGCAAAACAAATGTTTGCCGAAACACCTAGTAGTAAATAAATTAATGGAACCCATAATACATTCATGGTTTATAAATATCATAAGCATACATTTAGATCAAAAGGTTTGTAGACAGCCTCGGCGACGATAGGCTCATATACTAATCACGTTAAGTCTGTCACAGTGAAAAGTCGTTATTAACACATTGGTGGACAGTAAAATAGACACAATAGATGTTTTATTGTTATGACGGCTATTTTATAGTAGTCCGTTGTCCGGGCTAGGGTTAAGTACCTGTATTGTCAAGTAAGGCAGACGCAACACCAAACATAATGGTATATCAAGCGTAAACCCACGCCTTATGATTCATCATCATCAGCCACACGATGTCCACTGCTGGGCGAGGGCCTCGCCCAATAACTTCCATAATTTGGGGTTTATGACGATAATCGGCACGCTTGGCAGGGGGGTTGGCTATCGCAGTAGTGTTGTGGTTTAACTTACAGAGAGCGCTGCTGCCCGTTCTCTGGAGAGATCCCACGGTCGCCTCTTAGGGAAAAGTTGGGCTGGGGTGGTGATAGATCGATGGTCCCAATGAAAAATGTCGGTAGTGCAATTTTAGGAATATGTACTTTTCTACACCGTTAGATTTGCGATATTAAGATCTATAAACTTACGTAAAGACACCAAAGATTATAAGCTTTTGTAAATTTGAAGTATGTACCACAAGTAGTTTAGTTTTGATATCCAAAACTAACTTCTATCTTCTCTCCTGAATATGTTCCGTTTTGTAGATCCGACTTTCTTAATAGGGACCATCGACATGTATTCTATTCCCCGTCACCACACGGCTACAATACAACATTCCATATTTTTAAAAGCATCACTTACTCAGGCAGTTCCTTAAACAGGCTGGGCAACATTTTCCTCTTGAGCTGCAAGTCTTCAGCCTTCTGCTGGTACGTCTTCACCTCGCTCTTCTCCACGTTCTCCGGCCGGTACTTGACCGTCTTCTTGAGTGACGCCCATCGGTTTAACTCCTTGTCGTCTGCTAGAAGGATCTGGATGGAATGTGTTTAAGATTTACCTTCAAGATACTAAATTATATACATCAAAAGTGTCTAGGGATCAAGAACATTTTAAGCTCTAAAAAGAAATCTAATTTATTTAAATCAAATCTAATCTTCTAGATTGGTCTCCTACCTAATTATTCATGCATGTATCAATGACTTCTCACCACATTTTGAATAAATTAATGAATTAATTCAGTTTTTGTAGAATATATTCTTGATTGCAATCTTCTAAAATGTACTTGATCTCTAAACACTTTTGATGTGTGTGTGATTTGTTAATAACAAATCAGGATGGTGGACAAACGCTTGTTTATGGTGTTTAAGAAAAACTGTTTCGTCTCATGCTCGGGGATGTAGATAGAATACATGCTCCTGGCATATCGTAGGAGCTGAAGAGCTTCGGTAAGTTCTATTCTGGCTATGAGTTAGCATCTGAACGAATATTGACATTCTTACCACTCCAGACTAAATTAAATGCGATGGTCCACCCTCACGTGTTAACCCATTAACGCCCAGAAGTATACTTATTTTTTTATTGATATTGACTTTTATTACTTAGTAAGGGCCTTACTAATAATAGCTGAATTGCTATTTGGAAGATACACAAAGCTCAACTTAACTTGTCAGTTGTATGTCAAATACGGAATAACCAGTTCTTGTAGACCTCTAATAACCGTTGTATAAGTAATAACGCGTTTATTGGTAAGGGGGTAATAGTTCAAAATAATGTCTGTCACCGAGTCCAATGGGTTAATGACATTTTGACACGACTTTATCGATAGACCGTGACAATGACACCGCCTATATATTATATTATGTTACATTACTGTACACAAAGAGTTAATACTTGACTAATGGCAAATGGGCTAAAGCCCGAGGCAACTTAAAAAAAAACCCCAACATACCTCCTCAACCGTCAACCCAAAGCTATTGGGCACCGTTTCTCGATATTTGAACCTCGTGGGCAGATCTCCTGCTATCACATCCTCACAGTCCATCTTGTAATACTCTTCCATATACTCGTCGTACGTTTTGTCCGTCACTTCCGGTACGAACTTGGGCTTTTCGCTTTGCAGCAGCTTGGCGAGCTTCGACTTCCGCTTGCGGTTCCGCCGTTTCTTCCCCAGCGTCTCCTGGATCTCCTGCAGGAGCGTCGCGCGTGATTGCCTCGGATCATATTCTGCGTCCATCTGAAATATTTACAGAATAAATAAAATACTATGTGCAAATTGACCACCATCCTGCCTGATGTTAAGCAGCGATGTGGTCTACGATGGAGCACACTTGTTCAGTAGGTACTTATTCACCCCCTTAGTCGTTGATAATCCAGCAATCATCATCAGCCACATAACGTCCACTGCTGGACGAGGGCCTCCCCCAATGAGATCCGTCATTTGGTGTGAAATGCCAGTAATCGCCACGCTTGGCAGGCGGGTTGGCGATCGCAGTGGTGGTTGTGGTTTAACTCACAGAGAGCGCTGCTGCCCGTTCTCTGGAGAGCTCCCTCGGTCGCCTCTTACGACCCCCATGACGGGAAAAGTTGGGCTGGGGTGGTGACACATGTATTCTATTCGCCGTCACCACACGGCTAAGCTAATCCAGCAATATTATTACGGAAAGTGACAAATCGATGAGTCAAATCATTCATGGAATAAATACAAAGACCATACACTTTAAGGCTTCTTATCCCAAAGCAAAGGAACTTGCTACGCAAATGCGCACACTCACATTGAACTCCTCGTCCTCACAGTGCGGACCTTCATCACCGTCCTGCGCCTGCGCACCCACTTCTGCATCTTCGTCGTACTCCTCCCAATTTTCTGGAATAATAATATTTTTTAAGCTGGATGCGAGAAGCAGAAAACAGATCAAAGTGGCGTGCAATTGGAGAGGCCTATATCCAGCAGTGGACAAGTATGGGCTGATGATGATGATGATGAAGCGGGTATTATACATCGCGTGATGCGAAAGTCTATGGGTTATATTTGACCTAAGGACCTTCAAGAATTCTTTACCTTCTTAATTATTCTAAGCTTTTGGTAAAGTCGAATTCAAAATTCGATTTTGTAAAACAAAATAAATAATGGTTTATGTGTATATCAGGACCGTGACAAATTGATATCTGTAATCTCTGCCTACCCATCTGGAAGACAGGCGTGAAGTGTATGTTAAAGTCATAAATGACGTTCATCAAGCTTTGTGTTATACTACTGTATATCTGTATGTTATAGCACTTATAACGATGAAATAAAGACATTTTGACTTTGACCATCAGACTATATTTGTCCACTGTTGGACATACATACACTTCACGCCTGTCTCCCAGAGGGGAGAGACTACAGATCTCCGTTTGGCACGGCCCTGAAACACCCCTTTCGCTTCATCTACATTCATACATGACCTCCGATTTCGAGTACTTTTCACGCCACCTTCGGCTAGGACATCACCAATCTGGTCAACATATGTCCTTCTGGGGCACACACACTACACACCCGGCCCATTACATCACCCATATATAATTCTTTCGTCATTCGACTTTCATACATTCTCACCATATTGGACATAGGCCTGTAAAATAAAGGTCAAGCTCCTCCGTTCCAAAAGTGACATTTTATTTTATCTTTTTTATGTTACCTTTTGTAGATGGCCAGTATCATATGATTGAAAAGTATTTACACGCGTCTGTGGTCCAGTTGGTCGGACACTTGACTTGTAACCGGGAGGTCCCGGGTTCGAGTCCGGCTACTAGACGTGTACCAATGGGACTCTTTTTCAGAGCCTATGTACTCAACGCAACGCTCGTACGGTGAAGGGCAACATCGTGATGAAACCCGCACACCACAAGGTGTGTGAACCCTATAACGGCGATGAGCTCACCCCCTGTCACGTTGGGTTAAATACGCTTGGTGAACCGTGGGTACTTGCTTTAGCAAGTGCCTGTACCTACCCCTCTTTGGGATTAAAGGCGTGAAGTGTATTTTTTTAAATTATTATTTACACTAAATAAAAATAATATGAAAAGGCCAGTCATTAATCCTCACCAATTTCCAGTTCATCGTCGAGGTCGGGGAAGTGTGGCTTCTGGTCGTCGGCCTCGTCGTAGTACTGCTCGTCGAATATCGCGCGCATTCGCCGGTCGTGCTCCTCGGGGTCGAAGTCACCCTCTATGTCCGAGTCCTACAGGGGCATTGGAATACGCATATTACACAACACACACAAAATAAACACTTTCCCACTGGGCATTGGGATGTGAAAATATTTTTTAAATTAGACATAGACATTCATTCATTTTTGCTAAAAAACACACAAACAACAATTCAGTACAATAGGTTACACATACAGCATTCTTATCTATCGTTCCTGTGTCTGTCAGCGTCAAAGAGACGCCGACTCAGCATATTGCCACGGTTGACCGTGACGCTGGTATTCTGCCGGCACTCATGAGTGAGGACATCAATAAATATATAAATAAACTAAATATTGCAATACAACTTACATATTATAATAATCAATACAAATAGTGTGTCGATAAAGCTTTATTGTGTTTGAGCAGAGGCGCAACCAAAAAGCAAGCTTCCGCGTCACACAGAAGAGTGAAAGTAAGAGCAGGTGCCAGAGAAACCCAGAAAGTTTAGGTAGGAATACCAAGCTGTTGATCCAAGAGATATGTGCGCAATTTATACTTAACCCAGGGTTTTAAATTAAAAGTTTTTAAATAGAAATAAGTACATACCTATGTATTTTAGCTATGTAGTCTTAAGTAAAGTGCATTAAGAAGAGCGGTGCTTCCTAATACGAGCAACAATCTTGCTCAAAAGGAAGTATCATATGAAATTATTGTACAAGACAGTTTGATAATTAAATAAATAAAATATTAATTATAATTATTATAATATGCAACGTTAAAACCGCGTCAAAAAACAACGACGGACTAAGATAATTTGTATGGAGTCTGGGGAAAACGTGTGCGTTGATAAGAAGAGACAGGCGCAAGTAGACGCGCACGTCTCTAGAGAATGGCCCGTACAGAGAGAGGCAGCTAGGGTGCGGGTGGTGATGTGATTATCCCTGACAAAAAAAAACGTTAAAACAAAACAAAAATTGGTGCCAATAGAATACATGTGTCACCACCCCATCCCAACGTTTCCCGTCGGCCGAGGGAGCTCTCCAGAGGACGGACAGCAGCGCTCTCTGTGAGTTAAACCACAACACCACTGCGATCGCCAACCCGCCTGACAATCGTGGCGATTTATTTTCATCGTGGAAATCATTGGAACTAGGGGATCCTGGCGGACACACTCCCAGTCAGTGGCGTGCACTGGCTTTTACGGCAAGGCAGGCAGTGATCCCCAAGGATTGACACCTACGTATAGGTAACTTGTCTTTACGAAATATGGGCAACCTATCTACTCAACCACAAAACACAGGACCTTCGTCAGCCTATGTCGTGAGTACAACAAAAAAAGATCTAGCAATAACTCTATTATATCGGGAAGCTACAATACTAAGGTAGGCAGTGTCTTTTTGCCTATATGGTATGCACGCCACTGCTCCCAGTGATAGTTACCTTGAAGGCCAACTCTTCATTTCCAGTTACTTCTTTAATCTTCTCCAACTTCTGCTGAATCTCCTTCAGTTTCAGCGCCTTCAGTCTAGCGATCTCCTCCATCTTCCGTTTCTTTTCCTCCTCCTTGCGCTCGCGTATCTCCGCTCTCTTTCTCGCGCGGCGGTCGTCCTTCGGACGGATTGAGTTCATGGTGCGTGGGTAGCGTTTCAGCTGAAATATAATTATTTCAACATTGTAGACATTTCATAAAAATAACATGTTCTAGTTAAACCGGTGACCCCGGTAAGTAATACACTCAGTTCACACAATCAATCAGTTTTGTTGACTCATGTTACAATTTAAGAATGCAATCGAATCAAATTTATTTCTTCATCATTATAAGTGCTAGTACATACATACATACACTTCACGCCTGTCTCCCAGAGGGGTAGGCAGAGACTACAGATCTCCATTGGGCACGGTCCTGACATACCCCTTTCGCTTCATCTACATTCATACATCTTTTCATACATGACCTCCGGTTTCGAGTACTTTTCACGCCACCTTCCGCCAGGACATCACCAATCTGGTCAATGTATGTCCTTCTGGGGCGACCTCTACTCACCCGGCCCAATACATCACCCATATAAATCTCTTTCGTCAATCGACTTTCATCCATTCTCTCCATATGCCCAAACCAAATAATACAGGCATGGGGAAATAGGTAGGAGACCAATCCAGAAGATTAGGTTTGATTTAAATAAATTAGTTTTTTTTTAGAGCTAAAAATGTTCTTGATTACTAGACACTTGATGTGTGTACTTATAAGTTGTCAGGTGAATATTGCCTCATGATGTTTTCATAGAGTTAAACATATAAATATTTGCAGAGCTGTTAGCGTGTTAAACAACTATGACGCTGACCCCCATGTATTGTTGAAGTACATAGATGAAGCGGCATGTTTATACAATATGCAAATAAATGGCGCTATCGATGGGGAATTTTCTTTGACGTTTTTCTGACAGATTTTCGGGTGGAGAACTGTTATTACTGTCAAGCTTTGTTTGGAAAGTATAAGTAAAGTGACAGCTATATATTTAATGACAGATTATCGCCATTCAGAAACCGTGCGTATATTATTAATAATAGATTATTTTTTATTAATACATCAATCGAGCCTCCTTCGTGATATACGTGTAGTAGATAGCATTGTTTTCATTACGGCAGATATTTGAGGATGTTTATAAACAGCATAGCGGAACGATGCATGTAACAAAAACGATCTTACGTGCTTTATATTCAGTTCTTTTCTTGTCTAAATTTGGTGTTGTTATTCTTTTAAGCCTCTATTATGAAATATCTTGAAAGAAATAAATGTGTAATATTATGTAATGTTTGAGACACATTTGTCTCTTGAGACTTGACATTAGAATCAGACAAAGCATAAAATCTGAGCAGTCCTTTGTTCAACGTTTCAGAATACGTGCAACCTTGGCAAAAAAAAACCAAGTAAACTGCAATACTTGTTTTTTTTTTTCTTCCTGGTATGAGACATTATCGCAAGATATAGTATTAGGTATCTAGCTATACACTGGTGAACCAAACCCCCTCCCCTCCCCGGCGCAATATACTTACTCCTTTTGAGATTCGCAAAAAAAAATGGTGTAACTGAGCGCTAAAAATGTATGCCGTCTGATAGTTAGCAGCGTTTATGCGACGCCGGAAACATGCTCTTGAATACGACGAGGGAGTGTCACACACATATCGTCCCATCGTGGTGATTGGGTCCTGGAGACCTACCATCACAGACCTAAGCGATTCATTTGACGACCTAAAGTGAACTGAATCGCAATTTTCGTACCATCACGTGCTTATAGCGGCACAATATACGCTCAACTTTTCCTAGGCAGGGCTTTTGTATTAATATTAAAATAGGTTATGTTATTGTTATGGAGTAGTAGTAGGTACCTACCTACTGCTGTCATTAGGTTTAGTGTTTTTCGCAGATAGATGACTTAGATCATAAACTTTAGATACCAATTAGTAAGGTCAAATAAAGGTCATACATATTTTTCTTGAAATATTATTAATCATTCATTTTTTTTTACTATCCGAATGGATAAAATTGATAGCTGACCCTAGACCTCGAAATGGTTTTGTAAATACAGCATTTATGAAAAAATTGACAATGCCCATTATAACAGCTAACAGCAGTAAATCCAGGACAATTTTATTGCAAGTTGAACATTTTAACGTGACTACAGATGTTTCTCTAGTGCAAGGTGGAGCATGTGCTGCAGATGTTCTGTGACCTCATTGTTAGAGAGTTAGATACCGTAGACTGAAAGGAAACTTGTTTGGAACTTGGTAGTCTTTAAATCCACAATCGATACGATTGCACGTCGAGGGCTGCAGGCGCTTACAATGAAAAACACTACTGAATGAGCTCAATATAATTCCATGTCACATTGTACGGTTAGCGTACAAAGTAATGTTTTAACTGTGTTAGCAAATAAAGTTGGTTAGCGCAATCCAATGAACAAAAAGCTGACGTTATTATTATGAGTATTTATAAGCATGATTTTAAGTAAATAAATCACTGTCAAACAATTACGAGTAACAGTCATTTACTGCCTCCCAAATATATTATCATCTCACCTAAACTGTAAAAGCACTACACACATAAAGTAGCGGTATACATTATTAGCAATGAAAAAAAAATATAGAAACTAATATGATACGCTCGTAGAATTACTTATTTTATAAAAAAATAAACTATAAATTCAGATTTGCTAATTGTAACTGTTTTATACACGTGTATTGTAAATAAGAGTAATAACTGTTGTAAACGCGAAAATGTGTGTTATGCGGAACCTGTATACTCTCATATTAATTTAAAATTATCTAAATATATTTATATTATTTTTCTAAATAATGGTAATTAAAAATATTAGCGAAACTTCAGAACGTTAGCTTATACCAAACAACTTTCCCCAAGGATCTCTAGGTATGTTAAAAACGAAATAAGTTGTTTTTGTGACATTTTTTTTATCACTATGAACAAGCGTTTTACCATCTGCCTGATGTTAAACAGCGATGTGGTCTACGATGGAGCACACTTGTTCATTAGGTACCGATTCAACCGCGACTTGAAGACCTTCAGACTGTACTGCGCAGGAAACACAGACTCCGGCAAGTCATTCCACATCATGGCGGTTCGCACTATGAAAGTAGACGCAAACTGTTTGGTTCGCGTAAATGGTAAATCCACCTGGTATGGATGACGTTTTGCCGTTCTCCTGGTTGTCCTATTGTGCTTCTCCAGTTTCGACAACGTTTTTGATTTAACGTTGAATTTCATCCTGAAATAACCACGGTCAAGTAATAATCCGAGGTCAAGACTGCTGGTTTAGTACAGACTTATTGTAATCAATTATGGCACGAACTCTGTCATTGCTAGAATGTGCCTGGAACACAATAATATTATACGTACTTCTCCTCATACTGATATGTTTCATTGTTCGCTGGAAAGTTTTAGATCTGCACTGCTAAAATGTTAACACTTGAATTACCTACAAATTATTTTGTCACACTTTGTTTCTCTTGTTGCACTTACGGCTTACTCTTGAAGTCGTTATTTAACCTAGCTTTAGTATTTACTTATTGTAAATAAATGTAACTTGCATGCCGTGGCTGCCTGTAATTGGTCGCATACCCTGATCTAAATGTGTGTTAAGTAAATTTACGATTAGGTGTGTTACTGTTGGTGGTTTTTGAAAGGTTTGTTTGTTTGTTTGAATTGAATAGGCCAGAGGCCTGAAACTACTGGACAGATTTGAAAAATTCTTTCACTGTTGGAAAGCTACATTATTCCTGAGCAACATAGGCAATATTTTATCCCCCAAATTCCCACGGGAACGAAATGGCGCGAGTAAAACCGTGCGGTACAGCTAGTAAATAAATAAAATGATCTCGTTACCTCAGCTTACCCTGTAACGCGACAACAAGTCAGGTAATATTTCCGATGAAATCAGAACTCAGACAGATAAATAAGACTGCAATGGCTGCTGCAGCGTGCAATCAGCAACCTACTATTGACTGGTTCCTATATCACTACAACAACAACCCGGGAATCCCTACGCAATAAAAGAACTTTATTAGAAAAAGGCAATTTCAATTAACTGGCAAAGAGCGTGGGTCGGCTGCTGCGGCGGCGGGGCGGCTTCTTGCTCTCTGCAATTTCATCGGTCACGGCCAGCTAGACTGTCTCCTTGATCTAGGAACCTGTTGATATTCCTAAGAAAAAAAATAGTCTTTGAATGACTGAAGCTCCTTTCTAGAGAATACAATTGCGTTTCCTTGAAATGGAATGTCTTTAATTTGATACTGTCGATGCAGAAAGTCATAACATCCTATCTAATAGTTATTATAAAAGGTAGTTTGCATAGTTGGATGGTTGTGGCTCTATCACACAAAAAGTGCTGAACGTATGTCTCTAAAATTTTACTGGTATTGGTTGTATTTTATCCCAAGTTTCCCACGGGAACGGGAATAACTACGAGCAATACCGCCTGTGTAAAGTTACGTTGCCAATCTTTAGTGGGGGGTAGACAGAGAAGACCAAGCCGAAGCTGCTTAAGGACTTGATTTATACATATATAGGGTAAATCCGGAATACTCTTTTAAATCAAAATGTAGGTAGGTACTATTTCTGTTACGTCTACGGTAATTCCATTTCATCAGATGTCAATGCTCCCAGACGAAAACATAATTACACACATCAAAAGTGTCGAGGGATCAAGAACATTTTTAGCTCTAAAAAAAATCTAATTTATTTAAATCAAATCTAATATTCTGGATTGGTCTCCTACCTGTATCAATGACTTATCACCACATTTTGAATAAATTACGAATGAATTCAGTCTAGAGACACTTTTGATGAGTGTATATCACCCGTTACATTTATTTAAGCGCCTGCCAAGCGTCGCGAGATTATTGGCATTTCCCACCAAATGATCATGCAAATCGTGCAGGCCTTCGTCCAGCAGTGGACGTCATGCATGTGGCTGATGTTGACATTTATAATAATAAAATAAATAATACACTTCACGCCTTTAATCCCAAAGAGGGGTAGGCAGAGGCACTTGCTAAAGCAAATACCCACGGTTCACCAAGCGTATTAAAACCAACGTGACAGGGGGTGAGCCCATCGCCGTTATAGGGTTCACACACCTTGTGGTGTGCGGATTTCATCACGATGTTGTCCTTCACCGTACGAGCGTTGCGTTGCGTACATAGGCTCGAAAAAGAGTCCCATTGGTACACGTCCAGTAGCCGGACTCGAACCCGGGACCTCCCGGTTACAAGTCAAGGGTCCGACCAACTGGACCACAGACGCTCACATTATGTAACGATGATTTTATAACCGTTGTCTGTTCCACCTATAAGTAGTTGTATAACGAACAGTTAACATCACACAATGACGCGTGTGTTACAAAACACAGGCTTTCCGCGTTATCTACCTACGTCTCTTAAGGGATATAGAGAAATTAGCGATAAAATTATGCAGGCACAATACGTAATGTAGGTACATACTAAGTAGTTTATCAGTTTGATTATTATAATTTATCAGTTATTAGTTCCCGTGCTTGATTCGGAAAACTTAATTATACTACTATTATTTTGTATTTCTGTAATAGATTTACCCCGGCGGCGGTGTTACCGGCAATTCGTCATGATCCCGTGGGAAATTCAGGATATGATAATAATATTTACCAATATATAATATAAAACATTTTTTATTGAAACGCGCACAGACATTATAACTCAATATTGTTCACCGGGTAAGCTCGAGCTTGTCTTTGGTTATATTCGCGCCTATATACCCGGTGAACAATATTGAGTTATATAATATAAAAAACCAAGTTTCGCAACTCAGTTGTTCTACGGTAACAAGTTGTGAGATCCATGTGTAGTGTATTAGCCTTACATTGATGTTGGTCTAAGTGATGAGTTCTGTCGTCTCGTGCTACCTACTACGCGGGATGCGGGAGTGTGACACACGTCTGTCAACCGCCGCACGGTGAAGACGTAGTTGGTGAGCTAGCGAGCCGATATTGGATTATTCAGGTATTTCTTATATTGGTATCTTAACTGGAAAGGATACTACAAATTGGCGACGAGGAAAAACACTGTAAGTTTATTGTTGACTATCTATCTTAAAAAAATACGGTATTTTTACATTTTACGCTGGTTACTGCAATGTCGACATTATGTACGCGTGGAGCTAAAATAAACGTGTGATGTGTGAATATATATCTAAGTATTTTATTTATAGGTAGAGTGGATGAATCTAATGTTTGTGCCCACCTAACCTGTACGACATATGCATAACAAGAGTTTCACCTATTGTTTGCACCATGAATATGAACATTTGTTTTCCATCTTGTTTAACAGGAAAATGTTGAATTGACTGGTTTGTGCTGGGTGTTGACAGGAATGGGGTTTTTGGGGTTGTTGTTCGCATTAGAAATACTCTCACAACATTGTTTTTATGCTCATGCCTACCTATACTTATTTCAGATCATACAATCATTATTTATTTTCATAAAAATATTGTCGATTTGGGAAAAGAAAATTGTTCTCCCAACAAAGGACCTACAATTTTTTTTTAAATGTGTTTCTTTTGGACACAAAAACGAGTGTTTCCCTCGAACTTAAAAAAAAAAAAAGAAAAGAAAAACAAACCGTTGATTTCTCGGTGGCCAATGTTTGGCTGAGCAAGAAGTTGCACATACCAAGTAAAAAAAAAAAGAAAAAAAAAGAAAAAATATAGCGCAAACTAGAATAGAGGAATACGTATTATGTAATGTTTTCCAATCACTACATACTGTCTGTCCCTATATGTACGAGCAGTGTATGTAGTGTATTCCTCGTATGTTTGGACCTTTGAGGCTGCGCGGCGGGTTTTGATACGGTTTTCTTTGACAGATGGAGTTGTTCTTGCTGTTGGGTTTGTAGGTATAATCCATGTATGTATGTGGTGGCGGAGAGGCGCTGTTGGTGATGTGTGTTGGCGGAGCTAGTTGATAACAATTTGTTATGGCTAGTTGACAGCATTTTGAACGTTGAACTTTCAAGAAATTTGATGGTGATTAACTGCCGTGGGAATTATGTCATTTGGTGTAAGTAAAGACGTACGTACAGGATATACGTACCTACCGAATGGGGGCGATATAAGTACAATATTGCAATAGGAAATGCTTGGCGTCTAGGTAAATATCCTATCAAATAGCTAACTTTAATACTTGCAATGCATTTCTAATATAATGTTGGACACTGCACAGTCGAGAGAGTTATCGTCATGTGCACATAACGTAGTGTTTAGGATAATACTATAAAAGATAAAAAGATAACTTCTATCTACGAATGTTATATTTACCCTATTACATCTACAAAGTGAGTTTAGAGCTGCGGTTTCTTTTCAATTTGGGGACATGGGAAGAGCTTGTGAGAGAATAATTCTCAGAAGTTACGGACTGATCTGCGTCACTGGTATCTACGTACCAAGTTATTGTTATTTTATTACTGTATCAAAGCTAATAACTAAATTAAATTAAAAACGAATGTTAATACTGTAATTGATTTACGAGGTGATACTGCATTAAATTATGCATGCAGTGATAGTAATATTGCCATTTAATTACGTTGATGGTACTTGCGTTAAATTGCGTTGGTGGTACTTGCATTAAATTGCGTTGATGGTACTTGCATTAAATTGCGTTGATGGTACTTGCATTAAATTGCGTTGGTGGTACTTGCATTAAATTGCGTTGATGGTACTTGCATTAAATTGTGTTGATGGTACTTGCATTAAATTGCGTTGGTGGTACTTGCATTAAATTGCGTTGATGGTACTTGCATTAAATTGCGTTGGTGGTACTTGCATTAAATTGCGTTGATGGTACTTCCATTAAATTGCGTTGGTGGTACTTGCATTAAATTGCGTTGGTGGTACTTGCATTAAATTGCGTTGATGGTACTTGCATTAAATTGTGTTGGTGGTACTTGCATTAAATTGCGTTGATGGTACTTGCATTAAATTGCGTTGATGGTACTTGCATTAAATTGCGTTGATGATACTTGCATTAAATTGCGTTGATGGTACTTGCATTAAACTGCGTCGGTGATACTTCCATTAAAGTGCGTTGTTTATGCGTGCATTCAATTGCGTTACCGACAACGTGTGTACATGATACTTAAAAAATCTCTGCACCAAGGTAGAGTAAAGTATACGAAAGACACGTATTAAGGCTACTTGGACAGGAACCATAAGAAAACATTGAAAAATGTTTAGTTAGACTCAGACAACAAGCAACCAACTGTTTATTTACTAACTCTGACGAAGCATAATTTCGAAAGCCACAGAAAAATGCAAAACTTGAGTACTTTCCCAATAAAGTAACGAATAATCAGCCAGATAGGTACAGGGAATAGTACTAACACAAAAACTAGAAAAAAAATACACGATATGTAGTAAGGCGTTATGTGGCAAATATGGGAGTTCCAAACATGTCGCACGAGATAAGAACTGTCAATGTCGAACAAAAAAAATAATGACAAGGAAATCCGTATGGGAAGAAAAGTAAGGAAGTCAATAGTAGTTGCAAAGCTTCCTGGGACTGGCTAATTTCGTAGGTAAATTTATACCACATCTTGTACCTAAAACATAACCATTAAAATAACTATTAGCAATAAAAGACAAAGAGACTACCTACCTAGGTAGAAACTCCGATATAGTTACGCGAAGTCTGGAAAGAGTCTCGTATAAAAGCGTTCAAAGAATTAAACGCTGCACTTATTGTCATTCCAACTTTAGGTTATTATAACCCAGAAGATAAGACTTTAGTCATAGCCGATTGAAGATGCAAGTAGCTTTAGCATTTTGGCTCATATATTGCGGCTACGGCCAACGCGCAGACAAGAAGCTGGGCATCCTCTCGACAGGGCGTTGGCATTTTGCTCATATTGTATCAAGCACAAATTCGATCGTGTATGGAATGCTGCTCTCATCTTTGGGTTGGGTCGGAAAAATACCAGCTTGAGGCTCTGGAGGCAATAGAGACGTGCTGGAAGGCATGCTTATAGGGGACGACAGGCTGTTTGATGCTCGGCTACAAAGCCTACAGCATCG
>SJJU01001540.1:0-45114 GCA_012932125.1 Conopomorpha cramerella | reverse complement strand
AATTTTTATAACGACACTTAGCACTTTCATGGTTCTTTAATCCACAAATCGAGCATCGCTGTCCACCCGATTGTTCTTGGCCTGACGTCGAGTTAGCATATGCGCCTCCTCCTGGCTGACGAATGACTCCGCCGCGGCGGCTGCTCCAGTTCTCGAATCGGGCTCGGTATATTGGCTCCTCCTTCACCACGTCCAGCTCCTGATCCCGTACAAGCCCTCGGCTTGCACGACTGCTTGCCGCCTGCTCCGCTATATCGACAGCTTTAGACTAATGACATCGTAGACGGGTCCTGTTCGAATAGTTTATCTCGTTCGGGCCCTGGTCCAAAACCGAGCACGAAACGATCCTTCAAGTTCAATTCCAGAGCATTACCAAACTCACACAAGCCAAAGCAACAAACCCCTCAGCCTTGATACCCAGTCCCGGATAGATTCACTAGGTGCTTTCATCGCCCCGTGAAAGTTTGCTTTGTCTACAAACGTACATGCTTTTGGTTTAAAATGGCTGTCCAGTAATAACACTAGTTCCACGTAACTTAAAGATTCCATCCAGCTTCTCGCATCCAGCTTCTGCCAGCCATCTTGCGTATATCATCAGTCCACCTTGCCTGAGGGCGTCCTACACTCTGTTTGCCAAGACGCGGTCTCCACTCGAGAACTCGTTTTCCTCAACGGTCATCGGTTCTACGGCTAATATGGCTCACCTACTATGTGGGTATGAAATCATCAATATTATCTGTCAGATCACCTCGTTTCCTATACGATCCTTCCTTCCCGGATCCTTCAGGGAAACGCCTTTTCCATAGCAAACTGTGCAACTTTGAGTTTGTGAGTCAGCCGCGCTGTCAGTATCCACGTCTTAGTTCCATAAGTTATCACAGGTGGACACAGTGATGGAAGACTTTTGTCTTCATGAACTGTGGGGTCGATGATGCTAAGACTCGACGTAGCTTCCCAAGTGCTGCCGACCTGCTGAATTCTTCTGTTTCCCTCGTGTTCGAAGTTTTTCTATGTTAATTTACTAAAGTTACGCCACGTACCACGATTTGATGTTTATGTCTGATCAATACCAAATGCCTAGAACCTACCATATTTTATTTTTAGTACCTTTTGTTCATTAATACCGTGCTATTCCAATAAATCCGTTTTACATACAACGTTTTTTTATTCATTTTATTTTAACCTAATTTGCAATCAGAATTCAGCTTTTTCGGATGAATTATATGAATTAGTAATTCTAGTAATAGCTGATCCGGCGAACTTCGTACCGCCAACAATTTTTTTTTATTAATAGTTTTACTTGGTCTGAAACACGTTTTATTAAAAGCTTGCTTAACATGTGTATCCCGAAAGTTGTGAAGTGCATGTCGTAGGAATGGTGGTACAATTATTGCTTTGTTGGCAAGAGAGATCAAGGGGAGAATCAGTTATAAAAAATCCGGTCACAGTTGTAGGTACAATTTCCTCATACCTACGGAACACTTATTGCAGAACACTATATTCAGTGATTTATTTTGTTCTGCGAAAACGTGCAGATTGTGTGGATGTGGTTATGAAATACGTAACCACGTGAAAAACATGGCGTACCCAAGTGTAATCCAGCTACTTTTAACGTTTGACCCTGAATTTATTAATTCTCAATGAGAAAGCAAATTACAATGGAAACTGTAGACATTTAAATTGAAAAGATAAATTGTGTGGTATAATAGGAACACGTTCTATAGATACATTTTCTCCCTTAGTTTCTCCTGTCAAAATAGTACACGTCACTATGTGCCAATTCCTTAATATAGTACCATTGCATTGCATAATCTTGGTAAACCTGGATACGTACCATAACTAAGTAGTTAATTACTTTGTCGACGCTGAACTGAAATTGAACTTAAACTAAATATTCGAAGAAAGACGATAACACAGGGATCGATTTTTTGGAGATCGATCGTTTTACCATACGACCGTATCGCATCGCATATTAGGCAGATCGCATAAGAAAATCGTATTATGTACACATACTTTCATAAGTCTATAAACTGTAATGGTTGATTTGCAATCAGGTTGGTCGGCGACAGCTATGCGGCGACGGCTTTGTAATTTTAGTTGAAGGTAGTTATATTTTTATGTTTGAAATTTTTTTTGACAGCTGTTTTTTTCGGTCGTTTATTTAGTTATCTCATTACACTGTGACCAGTTGCCAGAAGATGGGAGTAGAAGCAAAAGATTTAAAAAGAATCTATTTTGTATGGAGAAGAAGATTTTCATTTTCATTTCCCCGCGTCGTCGCCAAAGTAAAAGTTGTTGATATTAGCGAGCCCAACAACGTTTCTAAGACCTAATCCTTTTATACAAAGTTTAAGAGAACATTAATTTTATAACGTATTATTCTTACCTCAAGCAAGTGCCTCTGCATACCCCACTTTGGGATTAAAGGGCGTGAAGTGTATTTTTTTTACCTGTTACTTACGTATGTAAATCGCATAAAATATTTGTCAAATAATAAAAAAACCAAAATTTTAAATAATAAACCGTTCCGAAACCTCCGCGTCGCTCCCAAGCCACACTTCTCCTTGCAGCGTCATGTTTTGCACATCATACGGCGCGGGTGAATTTTATATCGGTGTTATTTCAAAATTTTAATATCTTCTAAGATGTTCATTGAAATTAAGTGATGTCAAAGACAACTTTGTTCACAATTAAATTCTCTTAATCAATAACACATTTATTTGGATAAAGATTATTATTATTCTGTTGATACAACTCTTAATAAATAATGCATTCATTTCGACCAAATTTTATTGCCATAAAAACTGTCACTTCCCCCTCCACTCTCGACGCGCTCGGATCACAATCAGTGCGCTCGTACTAAATATTTATTTTTTGATATCTTAATTACATCTAAAGTTCATAGTAAGCTGTGTGTTGGTGCTGGCAGGTAGTGTAGTGCTATTATTTATTGGATTTCAGTGTATAAAAGGATCTGGTAAGCGAATTTAAGATTTTATTTTTCCGTTGATAAACAATTTTGTAAGTAGAGGGTAGTTTTGAGTATTAGGCGTTGGTTATTTTAATTGGTTTTTAGGGCCTAAATAACGATGTCTCGACCAAATCGTGATCCCCCCGACCGAGGGGGGTCACTATTCCAATCATTAAATGACGAATCATTAAATCATACGCCCGTTAACGCCGCGAAAAGAAATATATCCCAACGTTCACCCGCCGACCTCTCGCCAACTTCCGCCGAAAAACGTCCAGCTATTGCCCCGCGATTCGCCGACGAATACGAAAACGATTATTGTTCCCTTGTTTCCGAAGCATCCCGTTGCCTCGAAAATATTAATAAAATAATTAGCGACCAGTCAACGCGTTTAACAATAAACCATAAATCGGCAATTATGGATTTAACCCAAAAAGTTACCGGAATCGTCTCGCGCCTAGCCATCAAATCGTCGGTAAACGAAACGAAATTAGCCAAAGCTGAACGCGACCTTTTAATCTGCTCAAAAATAACAGCTGCGGGTCCTGCTAGCCAACCTACCTATAGCTATGCAGACACCCTAAACCTACGTCTGCCAAAGAGAGCGGAACCCGTAGCCGCGCGTAACCCGGCACCGTGCCTCATCGCGTACCCTACTCCGGAATGTTCGGAAACAATAAAAACGTCATCAGCTACCAAACAGGCCTTAAAAACTGCATTAAAACCATCGGACGGTTTTCAAATAGTGGGCTTAAAAAAACCCGCAAACGCCGGCGTTGTACTTCGCGTCTCAAGTCAAAGCCAAATTAAAAAACTACAGGCCGTCGACGCGATTAAACAGGTAGGTCTCCGTCTTGAAAAACCAAAGGATAGGAAGCCGCGAATTTTAGTCAAAGATGTACCGGCCCATCTAACGGACTCCCAATTCTTAGAATGCTTATACGCGCAAAATATAAAAGGTGGCATGCCTATAACCGCGGCTGATTTCTGTAAACAAACAAGAATAGTGCGCCGTCGCCGGGGTGATAACAACACAAAGTGGGTAGGTATAGAAATCGAACCTAGTGTCCGGAAACACCTAATTCTAAAAGACAAAATATTTATCGAATATGGGTCTTGCCGCTTTATCGACGATATAGAAATAGTTAGGTGTAGGAAATGCCAACAATATGGTCACGTTCAAAAGTTTTGTACCGAAATAAACCCTACGTGTGGTCATTGCGCCGAATCCCACGACACTAAGGCATGCCCCAACTTTACCAAATCTACTTTTAAACCGTGCTGCGCGCCGTGTAAAAGATATAAAAAAACACACGATCATAGCGTAGGTTCGCCAGAATGTACAACCTATAAGTTTAAAATTGAACAGTTAGTTTTAAATACTATATATGATGGCTAGTTTAGTAATAGGACAGCTAAATTTACATAATTACGTAACAGCAACAAATGAGTTAGACCGCCTTATAGTCGAACATAAATTAGACGTAGTTTTAATACAGGAACAATATCAGCGATCTCTTAGTCACAATAAAGTTATCCAGCTAAATAAACAATCACGTGCGGGTATATACCTTTGCACTAAGTCCAAAAATATAGCTGTAACGTCTTTAACACACTTAAACACCACTCATTGTGCCGTCGCGGAAATCACCATCTCTTCGCGTAGTATTTATGTAATTAGCTGCTACTTTCAGTATTCGCACACGGCTGACCATTACATACATCAGCTTAGAAATATCCTCCAAGCGTTGCGAGGGAGGAGGGTTATCATCGGGGCTGACGTTAACGCCTCTTCACCGCTTTGGTACGGAAGACTTCGGCCATCCGATGCCGTCCGTAGGAAAGCGGTGGAGGAATTCATTGCGGAGATGAACCTTGTCATTCACAATACTCCCCAAGCCCCACCTACTTATTCTAGCTCGACTGGCGAATCAAGTATAGATCTTACTTTAACTAGTGGCAATGTTCACTTACTAGATTGGACGGTACACCCCGAATCTTCGTGTAGTGACCATCGGCTGATAGTGTATGGGGTTTCTCTTGGTTTGACAAGCGGTACACCGAGACTGCAAACACAATCCTGAACACCTTGTTACCCGACGACAACACAACAAACGATAATGACCTGCACAGATTGATAAGGGAATGCGCTAATACATTACCAAATACTTCACACTCCGCGTTACCAACAATAACAGATTTTTTTTACATTGTAAAAACACTACCTAGGAACAAAGCCTCGGGAGAAGACAACATTTCAAACACAATGATAAAAGCTGCCGTTAAAACTTCGGGACATCAAATATTACACGTATATCAACGATGCATAGCGGAGGGCGTCTTCCCGGCGTTGTGGCGTCGAGCGTTAGCTAAACTCATACCTAAAGCCGGAGACAAACCACCTAACGACCCAAAGGCTTATAGATTAATATCCCTTCTATCAGCGCTAGGCAAGCTGCTCGAAAGACTCGTAGTACCGTTACTGGTACCGGGCGGAGTCTCCTTCCATGAACAGCAGTTTGGCTTCACTGAAGGTAAATCGACGATCGACGCGGCAATCTCGGTGAGACGTCAAGTAGAACAAAGTTTTAGGTATTTTTCTCGATATCGCAGGCGCGTTCGACAATTTATGGTGGCCAATATTGTTAATCAAATTAAAAAACCGGGGCTGTTACAAAAATATATATTCACTTTTAATTTCGTACTTTGAACATGGGTCTACTAAAATAAAATTCGGAAGCAACCATTGTCAAAAAGCGCTTACACGTGGATGTCCGCAGGGTTCAGTCATCTCGCCTTATATGTGGAATATAGGGGTTGATGACTTCCTGGAGACACCGTTACCACCTGGGTGTTCTCTGACCGGATACGCAGATGATGGTTTGCTCTTAATACAAGGTACCACGCGCCGTCAACTAGAATCAGCAGCCGATATAAGTTTAAAGAGAATCGCCGACTGGGGAGAACGTAATAAACTCAATTTCGCGCCAACAAAGACCTTTCAAGTCATACTTAAGGGAAACCTTAAGGTCCCGCCCTCAGTCAAATTTAAAAATATTAGAATTAGTTCTCGGAACACTGTTCGCTATTTAGGACTTATATTAGAAAAAAATTTTAGCTTCCTCGAACATATTAAACAAATCGGTGAAAAAGCAAAAACAAATTTCATGGCAATATCTAATATATCGCTCCCGACGTGGGGGATAAAATTTCGTAATCTTAAATTGATTTATGTCGCAACTTACTTAGGGACCATTACCTACGGCGCCGCGGCTTGGGCTGATAGAACCTTTATTTGGGAGGCTCGGCGTAAACTCCTTCAGAGTCAACGGTTGGCACTTATTTTTCTCTGTAAGGCTTATAGAACCGTCAGCACAGACGCCTTACCAGTACTGGCTGGGGTGCTACCCGTTGACCTTGAAATACAACGTAGAGCATCTCTGTTCTACAGCTCCAAAGAAATCACTAAACCCGACTTCGTTCAACAAAGAAACACGCGTAACATTAAAGAACTTTTAAAAGATCCTAAATTAGTTCAAAATAACATCATTTCGGAATGGCAAAAACGATGGGACTCTACGACCAAAGGTAGACTGTCTCAGTTTTTTTCTCTGTATCTGTATCAGTTTTTTCCTTCAGTAGTAGATAGATTACAAAAAACTTGGATAGAAATAGATCATTTTGTAGTCCAATTTTTAACTGGACATGGAAATTTCAAACAAAAACTTCACTCAATGACATTAGTTCCTTCGCCTTACTGCAAATGTTCTAATATTAACAATAACGTTGATCAAACAGCTCACCATATCCTCTGGGAATGTGAGCTTTGGACTGAAGAGCGTAATTTAATGTTAAATGGCCTGATAGACTTATCTGGGGCCGTATATTATCCGGACCTTGTCAAAAACTTGAGGAACTACCGCGCTTTTAGACGATTTACTGAACAGTATTATTGGAAAAATAATAATATAATAGGGCCTTAGCAGTAGGTTAGAACGTCAGCTCCGCTAGGTTTAGTCCTCCGCATTCACCCGTGGTGCTCTCCCGAAAGGCAATTTGTGCCTCGATTGTAATAATGCTGTCTCCCCCTATTTAGGTTAGGGAAGTCAAAAAAAAAAAATCATATGTAGAGGTATGCATTGCAATGCAGCGCATATATGTATTTTTTCTTCTTATTTCTATACCGTCTTTAGTTTAATAACTATGTGGGATCCAATACAGAAGGCTAGGCCCCCCCGGGACCTAGGCCAGTCGTCACTGATTGAGCTCTTGTCTATTCTGGATGCCGCTGTAGATCCTGGCTCTAACAGGAATCACAGTGGTGGGAAAGTGGGTGGGAATATCCCGGATGACACCGGATGACTCTCTGCGACACGGCTCAGTGCCCTTGTGGCGAAGCGAGCGAAAACAGGGACCACGTACTATGAGAATGCAGATTATACAATGAGCCAAGGGATGAGATGCTTAATAAGCTGGAGCGTATCGAGCCAGGGCCAATATACTTTAGGGATCTGGTTAGCAGTCGAGGGAACTTTGAACGCTTGCGTGAGTTTGCTAATCGCTGGCATACAGCTCGAAGAACATATGAAGCCGGTTAACGACTGAAGACGCGACGAGGACCCGACGCGAAGTCTCCGTAATGTGGTCGTCATGCCCCAGAAGGGGGAGAGTTGGCAACAAAACAGGGACGGATGAAGATAATTTGTATAGAGTCAAGAAAACGTGTGCGTTGAAAAGAGACGAAAGCAAGTAGATGCGCATGTCTCCAGAGAATGGCCCGTACGCCGAGAGGCAGGTAACCCAAGCTCTGGGTGGTGGTGGGATTATCCCTGATACAATAATCATAAAAGAATACATTACTATTCAATTCAATTTAAAATTCGACTCGTTGTTACGAAATACCTACATGGAAATGAAATCATCCGCGTAATAGAGGTATATTAATATTGTATGTATATAATGCATTAATAGCTTTCAACGACTGTTTAAGGCCATATAGTAGCCGTACATGCGTGTGTTCCCGGACGTGAACACTGAACAGGGTATTCTATCCTGAGCCGCATTATAGAGTTAAAGCTTAAAACACAAGTGCCAACTATAAACCGAACGTATCCATTTAACCAGGCCAGTTGATCAAGGGACATGTCACAGGTTACTCGACCAAATTAAATTGGCGCTTTGTGTGTGTTGCGTATATTGAGAGGCAGCCTTGGAGCTAGACCTCGACAATATTACACTCTCGACGCCCCTTAACTGGAGTCGCAGAGATTTATGAAATAGCCTCCGCTAAATGTGCGAGTTGACTTTATTGTCTTACTGCCTACCGTCCGTGCGAAGGCGTATCAAACTATACACAATTACTCTCTCCTCCGTTGAGATAAGGTCCTTTATATAAGTATAATGTAAAGAATAAACCGCAGGTGATGCATACGTAATAGGGAATGCTGTAAAGTGATGTAGTGTCCTAGAGATAACAGCACGTGTTGTGCGCACGAAAACGGTATGAGTACTTCCTAACGAGAAGCTAGTACTAGATTACGGCCGCTATGTAAACCTTTGACGATTTCGTTAACTTCTTGTCCCTTCATCAGTGTCATTCATTTAGCCCCATTGCTTCTTTAACCCACTTGTTACTACCGTCGTTTTAAAACAACAGTTTAAAAATAAAAATCTACTGCAAAATTGACGGACCCGTTGGTGTAGTGGACAGCATGTCTGACTCTGCTGCATAGGGTCGTGGGTTCGATTCCCACCGCTGGCAGGTGCTTAGGTGATGAGCTTTTAAGTACTTGTTGGACGTGTTTCGGTGGTTTATTTATATAAGCATGTATTTAAATGAAGAAAATATATATAAGTAAATATTTCTCGTTGTCTGATTTCCATAACACAAGTGCTTTAGCTACTTAACTTGGTATGAAGGCAATGTGTGTGTTGTTGTAAAATATTTTATTTATTTTTATTATTTATTTAACTAGAATAGTTTATCTAAAAGCATGATTGAAAACTGATTCTTACACCTTATCACGAATTACTCGAAAACAAATGAAGATTGCGGGCTGATATTGGGCACATAGGGCACGCACAGGCAGCCAACACTTTGCCTAAAAGGTGTAAAAGTTATCTCAGGCGGAATTTTTTGTTCGCTTAGTCTGTTATACCCTTTATTTTGAAACTTCTTAACGAACAAATATTTTGCCAGTGCAAACGCAACATGCGTAAAAACACGTTTGCTTGATAATGTTTTATCTCTATCGAACGCAATTCTATCACAAATCACGCAACAAATACATGTTTTTAGTGTCAGCGAGTCAGATTAAAGCGTGATACGCTAAAAACTTAACTAATACTGTCCTTTGCTGTACCTTATACGACTAAAGAAAAACATCTTTATCTATATTCCAATTACTTGTAACTTCTTTTGTGAATATTATGGTGATAAAATGTAGGTAGCAATTTAATCCTCCTTAACTCCGACTGTCAACTTTTAAATAGAATGTCAACTCAACTTAGAAATACTAGTACCAATAAAACCAGTTAGGACGAGAATACATTCCTCCATAAAGTAAACAACTTAATTAATTTCTTAACCCTCTGACATCCTCCTCTCGTAACATAACAGGCACAAAATATTCACGCTGAAACAGCTACGTTTTGTACGTAGCTGTTTGTTGAATAATTCAAAACAAATTATTTTTGTTCGTTGCAAAATGTTGGTGGTATAATTGTTTTATGTTCGCTACAGATGTACCCGTTTTTTTTTTAATATTTCGCCGCTTATTCATATATGGCCCGTTGGATCACGTGCATTTTGTACTGTAGAATTGTGACTGTCCGTGGAGGCGACGTAACGCGAAGGATTTTCACCCATTATTCAAAGATAAACGAGACTGGGTCTCTGCAAGATTAAATGCGCGAAATTGAAAAATAAAAGATTCAAATGCCTATATTATTTATAAGCATAATACACTAATGCCTTTTGATACCAAAATAAGGTATGCAGAGTCACTTACCAAGCACATATAATATCGACATGATAGCGTATTTAATCCGATTTTATACTACAAGATGTGGCAGGCGTATCCCATGCCCGCTGTAGGATGTAAATACATTTTACGATGCTAGTTCAACATATAAGCGTTGCGTAGCGTAGCGAAGATGCAATCTTCCTAATGCACGTTGGCTGACCACGTACGTAATGTGATACACTGATCTGTTAAAGTCCATCGAGACATGTATGTATGTATGTTTCCGAGCAATAGTTGAAATAAATTATTTCAGGGACAATCCCACCACCACCCAAGCCCTATCTGCCTCTCGACGTACGGGCCATTCTCTGGAGACGTGCGCGTTTACTTGCTTCTGCCTCTTTTGAGCGCAGACGTTTTCTTCACTCCATAAAAATTATCTTTGTCCATCCCTGTTTTGTTGCCAACTCTCCCCCTCCTGGGGCATGACGACCACATTACGGAGACTTCGCGTTGGGTCCTCGTCGCGTCTTCAGTCGTTCACAGGCTTCATATTATGTTCTTCGAGCTGTATGCCAGCGATTAGCAAACTCACGGAAGTTGAAATAAATTAATTACATACCATTATAGTTTACACGACGCAAGACATTACGAGCTTTAGTTTTATCGTATACTAAACTCTGATTTCTAATTCACGGCCACCTTGGGGTGCCATTACAATGAACAACTTCTGCAAAGGTAGATTTCAAAATCATTCATTTTCATTTTTTTTGTGCATTTAAGTGTTTAAATAAATAAATAAACCTTTTTAGTGTTTTTTTATTTTATTTTTTTATTTTTTTTTACGAGAGGAGTCGTAAATCGTAAACAAACATTTTTCAGTCTTTAATTTCAACATATTTGACTGATAATTGTAAAGAATTCAGTAATACACAATGACATTTTAGTAATAGACATGTTACTGTCATACTAAACCACTCAAAAAAGTGAGACCCACGGACAGACGTCAGGTTGTTTACAGTACAGATTGACATTACCGACCGCTGTCAATAAGTAGTTTGAAATGCTGATGGGACAGGGGAAACGTGGTGTTTATGGGTTGTTCTGTAATTTACTGCAATGTAAAAAAAAATTGGTAAATATATTTTTTTTTAATTACAGTAGATAGGTGTCAAGTACTTTTGGTGTCGTTACTTCTGTAGTAAATAATAATCTAAGTTTCCTGTTTATACAAATAAATGAAAAATATATTTATCAACTTGGTGCACACTCTGCATCTTTAAAGCGCAGTCAGACTTTTCTTTGTCAGAAACTTAGTCATGTAATTTGTTAATGACAGTTTTAGGCAAGATTTTGACAAAATAAAAAAATTGGCTTTTAATCCTTTCCATGTCCTTTGAACCGGGGAGAATGATGTCGCCCGTTTTTTTTATTACATTTTCGGCTATAATACTTATTTTAAATACGTTGTTAAGAACCGCTGAAAGTATTTTAACATTTCCAGCAGCTGCAATATGCGATACCTACCTATCAAAATAATATTCTTCAAATGTACATTACTATGCTATATGCAAGTTTGTAAGGAAGGGCAAAGCCCAGTAAATGAAATTGCTGCCTTCACCAATCGCCGCTTTATTTTCGTAGTAATAATGTTAGTTTCATGAGAATGGTCGGAAAATACTGCAACAGAAGCAGGCGGTATCCATTCGTCTTCGCATATTTGTATGGGCATGACCTGAATCTGTAGGTCAATAATGAATAATATGGAAAGAAGCACAACTGTCCACGTACCTATCTATATCTAAAACGCCTCGGGATATTTCATTTTATTTGGAATACACAGGAAGGCATGATATGTTCTGTTGACTGCTTTTTTTCAATTAAAAGGACCCGATGCGTGCAGCGCGAAAGCTCTCGTAGGACACTGTCAACTTCACCGAGTAAAAGGCAATTGACTTACATCAGGGGTACCCAATATTGATGCTGAGTAACGTATCTACGTCAAATATACTATATAATATCATTGGTAATACAGAATTGAGTAACCTCCTGTTTTGAAGTTGCTTAAAAACTATTGCTGAAACCTGGAATGTCACATTAACATTGCCAATAATGGCAGAGAGCGAGACACATGATTGGTAGTGTATATGGCAGACAATTAGAAATTAGAGTATAGAGGCATGGCAATGGAGCTGTTTAAATCCACCTTAATGTTTGTATAGAAATGGCGGACTGTCTCGTCTCGTTCTATTTGTATGCAATGCTGCCAACCGTGAACCAACCAGACACGGACATGAAATAAATTACCTATCTTCTTTCTTTTTGCAAAACAATATTACATTAAACATCGGAAATTGCCCGGGACTTTAAAAAAATGGGTAGATATATTTTATAAATTCTCGCAGATTCCTGTAGGTACGCGATGAAAGTGGCCACCTATATATACCTAAACAAAACATACAGTAGGTATCTACTGCGTGTTATATCTTAATTGTAACAACTCTAATATATTATTATTATTATATTAACGCGGGATCATTTAATATTCATCACAATCATAAATATTCTTCAATTTTATAGTAAGACTTTGTAAGTATGACTGTTTTAAGTTTTGTTATAAATGTGTGATCATTTTTAATTTGCTTGTATGTGTCGGGAAGTTTATTATAGATATGAATGGACATAATGTGTGTGCTTGCTGATTGCAATGACATATTAATTTGAGGGTGTAGAAGTTTATTTTTATGTCTAAATAGAAATTTATTTTGGAGAGTGGCTCTAGTCTTATAGAATTCTGGATATTTTCTTACTAGTTTAATAAGTTCTATTATGTAGATGGATGGAAGAGTTAAAATATTATATTTCATAAATATTGGTTTGCAGCTAACAAACAGGAGCAAGTTTCCTTTCACTAGTTCACCGTTCTTGCAATTAGATTATTTATAGTATATTTTGTAGCATTGTAGATTCTGAATGATTGACAATCATCATCATCACACCTCTGGTAGTTGTACATTTCTTGATTTGTTTTAGGTGTGAAATGTTTTTGGACACGAGATTAATCAGACAAGCAAGTCTCCTTACGGAGAAAGTCACAAGACGGATCGCTGTGGCGCACCTTTGCGGAGACCTATATCCTGCAGTGGACGTCAGTGGACTGGCATCATGCTGACGATGTTGAAGCAGTTCCGAATATATCGAAACAACAATGAAGGAAAACTGAATGCTTGATTATGTTCAAACAGGTTGCTGGCGTGTATAAAACTAACACTGAAATTTCATGCATGTTAATTTCACAGTTAAAGTCCACATATTGATTTAATCCTAAGAAACACTTTACTTGCTTATTTGACTGAAGCTACTATAAGGTTTATATTCTAAAACTTACACTAATTTCTTGTACTATATTTATTGTTTAAATCGTCATTCTGTAGGAACGAATCAATATATTTTCGAATATACAGTCATAAAAAATGCATTTTAAGCTTTTCTATCCCAATGCGGCGTAATCAGAAGCACTTGCTGTGCAAATGCCCACGGTCCACCAAGCGTATTTAACCCAACGTGACAGTTTCCTTCACCGAATGAGCGTTGTGTTGCGTACATAGGCGCTTGTAAATAGTTCCATTATACGTTCAGTCCAGCCAGTCTCGAACGGCGACATTAACTATTCCACATAGAATTTCAATTTGGTCTGTGCGCTTTGAACTTAACCCCCTGACCAGAATGCGTATTAATCCAAGATGATATATGGATTTACGACTAGCACGAACCAGATAACTAAAGCGCTATGTGCCTCATGATAAGCAATTTCTGCGAAGTAGACCTGAGAAGTGTTAAACGTCTGTCAAAGTTCTCGTCAAGAGGGGTCTAAACAATTTCAGCAGTCTGAGCGGTCTAGGGCTTTATCTTCAATCCAGAGCGAGCGAGCTATCCTAGAATTAAATTATGAGCGTAGCTAGGGACTTTAGAATAGAATACTGACCGAAACGAGAGATTCAGCGTGAAATGCCCGAGACAAAGTTATTTTGCATTCAAGTTTTACTATCTGCTTTTCATTCAATGAAGTTAGAAAATTTAAGCACGCTTTCGATTAAAAAAATATTATAGTTGAATTCGGCCGATAGTCAATGACAGCGATAGAAATAATATTATGTACAACTGGAATGTGCTACCGCATAAGATAGCACGTTCAAGGGCATTGCATCTCACACTATCAAAGTTACCAAACGTTTCAAAACAAAAAGAAAATCTTGGCATTATTTATTCTTATAAAAACGTAACACGTGGATACCTATCCATTATAAAGTCTTATGTTACAAATTATAAAAATGCCCTAAACATTAAAATAAAAGACTTTCACGGATACTTATTACTTATTTATTACTTTATTTATAAATTCGTCTGTTTTACTTTTCAGCTCAAAAAATGTATAGCATTCGGTGCGTAAGTTTTTCTAGGGTTTATTAAAATAAGCCGAGTTTAAAATAAGGTGATTGCGAATAGACTACATGTGTCACCAGTCACCACCCCAGCCCAACTTTTTCCGTCGTCGGGGGGCGTAATAGGCTACCGAAGGTACCCTCCAGAGGACGGACTCTGCGAGTTGGGGGAGGCCCTCGTCCAGCTGAGGACGTCTTGTGGCTGATAGGGTGAATATAATAAAGTCTTCTGTTTGAAAATGATGACTGCAGACGAATTAATACTTTCCAATATTGACTTAAAGCAAGTTGTGCTATTTTTGTTACTATTTATAATTATTACGGAGGCTCAAAAATAAAATAGATAAAATTTTAGTATCAATAAGCACTTCTGAAATATGAATAGAAATTCCCGGCCTTAAACCAAATGGTCCTCCATAAAGTGTAACAAACTGACGTTTTATAAATAGGAGTGATGTCATTTGTCTGAAAAAGTTATTTGTCTCTTCTAGCTCATACTGAAGTAATGAAATATAGTCTGGCCAGCGAGTCGTGGCATTAAAAAGTGGCGGGAAATATGATAATAAAAGGTTACCCGGTATCACTGAAGAATATTTAATGAATTCGTAAAAACGATCTTGATACTTGACGATTGCTGGTTTGTTACAAGATCTTACGTGACCGGGATAACGCGAACCTTCGTTCATGCAATTTTGAAAAATTTAATGTAAAATTACGTCCCGTCACGCGTAACGTATGATATAGGAACAGGGTTAAAATGACGGGATACAAAATGTTCCGGGAGCGTTCCGAGACCACGGTATTCGCTTCTATGAATCCTGTCACACAGATAATGCTTGCGGGAATGGCTTTCGCTTCCCGTAGCAACGATAATAATATAATCCTGTTTTGCCTCTGTGTGACGCGAGCTTTAGCTAGAACTTAGGGTACCTAGGTTTAGGTTAGTTTACTAGATAGGTACCTACTAATTACTGAATGCAAATAAAAATTACGCCACATTTTAAAGTTTTTTACATTTTAATCTTTCCCACTTCTTCTCGATCACCTGTTATACTTAATTATGTGGGTAGACAATGAATTTTACCGACTATGAAATCACCACTAAGCAGTTCAAGGACCAAGACAGTTTGCTTATAATTTGTTTACATTTTCTGACGTAGCAACAATTTCACAAAAACATTGCCTCCTCGAAAACATCTTTATCCTCAGGTTTCACGGCCGGGTATCACTCTAAAATATCATAAACTAACTTCCTCACCCCACATTAAAAAGATTTACACTTTTTACACACTTGAATTTTACGAAAATAATCTTATAGTAAGGCTATTGCTTACTTTTCAGTGTGTCAAGACACTGTGAGTGACACATTGCTGGTGTTGCAAGTCAAATCTCATAAAATCGTAAATGCCACGACTCGCTGGACAGACTTAGAACAACAGAATTATTTGCTATATTGGTAAGTCACTAAACTAGACATCTCCATCCTGACAATGAACATTTTAATCTTCTTCTATTATATAAAAATTAATTGATGTTCGTTAGTCTCGCTAAAACTCGAGAACGGCTGGACCGATTTGGCTAATGTTTGTCTTGAATTACACGTGGATGTCCAAGGAAGATTGAAAAGAATACACGGGGTACAAAAGCGACTTCCCGTGGCAAAACAAATGTTTGCCGAGACAACTAGTGCTATATAAAAAAAAACGTAAATAAGCTCAGTCTCTACATTGGTCATCCAGACTCTGGCCGTGAGAACTAATAGCCTACAAAGCGATACCGGCAAACAGTAGAGCAGCCGGAGTCTGTGTTTCCTGCGCAGTACAGTCTGAAGGTCTTTAAGTCACGGGTGAATAGGTACCTAATGAACAAGTGTGCTCCATCGTAGACCACATCGCTGCTTAACATCAGGCAGGATGGTGGTCAAACGCTTGTTCATAGTGATAAAATAAAAAAATAAAAATAATAAAAGTCTCTCTTGCTGTCAAGACGAACAACAACACACATACATAAAGCACAGAGAAAAAGCAGACCACCACCATCTATAGGGTTGGACAATCACAGCTGGTAAAAATAGGTATTAAGTACAAGTAAATACATAATTAATTTTAAGTAAAAGTAAAATTGTTAAACCTTTACATCTCCTATATGGTTACTATACATATATGTATAGGTAAGATACTCTAATGCACTTCATTACCGTAAATTGGGGGAACTAATGAAAGTAAATGTATAACTGTTATACCCTTACAGGGTTCATGTTTGTTAACTTACCATATTATTTAAGACCTAGTTACAAAATGAATGCAAAAACATAATATTTTTTTTCCATTAAATTTTATTGACATTACTCGCAGAGGCACATCCAGAAAAGAAAATCGTAAATAGCCACTAGTGTTCACTACCTACACACATCAAAAGTGTGTAGGAGTCAAGTACATTTTAGAAGATTATATTTTACAAAAACTGAATTCATTCATAATTTAGTTAAGCATGGGGAATTAGGTAGGAGACCAATCCAGAAGATTAGATTTGATTTTAAAAAAATAGATTTTTTTAGAGCTAAATATGTTCTTGATTTTATTCGTTTAAAATCCAAATCTTAAAAATGATTATTACAAAAATGGTAAAAGTATACATTTAAAATAGTAAAAGCTATTACAAAAAACGCTCAAAAGGTCCACCTTCAGCAGCAATGCGTGTTCGTTAGAGCATAGAATCCCTACTCATATGATTAGGGACACCAAGAATTGTAGCAGCTCGGCTTGAAGAATTGTAGTACTCGTTCATGGATTTATGCGGAAATGATCCAATACTGCCTCTTCAATATTTGGGTCCCGATTGCTTGGTCGTCCTTCGCGCCTACTTCCTCTAAATAAACCGGTGAAGCCGCATAACCATTTTCCGGAAACAGTCGCTGGAAGGCAACCTACGTTGTTCCGCCTCTAGTCTCCCATCAATAAATCGCTCACAATAAAACACTCGTATGCTCAAGGTTTCCATCAGCTGCCCCCACACATAACATCATCTCGTAATATTCGCTATTGCTGTAGAAATCCATTTTCAATAAGTAAGTTCAGTTAAGAGAATGAAAATTTCAGTATTATTATTCTTCCACAAAGTCAAAAGTCATATTGATGCTGTTCGTCATACTGATCTGTACCTACATGCTACTCATTAAAATCTAGTCTATTCGCGACAAAGTGTGGAATGCTCATACTTTAGTTTATTTTCTTAACTTTTTTTTTCAATGGCAATCTTGTGATTTTCTGTGAATCAATCTATGTTTAGTTTATGACGTCTGATTGACGGTTACATGTCACCCATCTACAACCAAAACATGTTGATATGATTAAGTTTTATTGTGAATTTATTGAAATCTTTGTGTGATGCTGCTGTTCATCGAATGTGTATCAATTACTCGTATAATACAATATTCACAAGTAGATGTCGCTGGTAATCGTCGTTCTTAAGTTAGTATTTCAAAAGTAAATTCCTTCATTGTTTACTTAAGGGATGGGCGCGATTTTGTAGTGATATCGAAAACAACAAGTGGTCATGAAATTCGATAAATAGTACAATTACTTTATATGAAGATATTCTTAATTTCCTCTATGTTATTCCATTAATAAACGCTTTCTCTATAGGCCCTTCAATTCCCACTGCAGGACCCTTGTATAGTGACGGAAATAGCAAAACTTGTTTCAAGTAAAAATTGAAAGTATTAGTACTTTGTCTGCAGTCATCATTTTTAAACACAACTGTATTATCATTCATCACTGATGTCCACTGCTGGACGAAGGCGTCCCCAAAGATTTCCATGATCATTTGGGGTAAATTCCAATAATCGCCACGTTTGGCAGGCGGGTTGACAATCGCAGTGGTGTTGTGATTTAACTTATAGAGAACGCTGCTGCCCGTCCTCTGGCAGGTTCCCTCGGTCGCCTCTTACGACTTCCACGACAGTAAATGTTCGGCTGGGGTAGTACACATGTATTCCATTTATTTTTTATTTTTCATTAATAATAGTAATTGGAACTTAAGTAGCGACATTCTACAGGATACATAATGTACGAGGACAATAATCTTTTGGGGTCTTTTGTTAAGTCTCGGTATAAGGACCTACACAATATTTTTCTTCTTCATAACTAGATTTTGCAATGTGTCGACTATTCTCTTGGTTCCCTCCTTTCTTCTTCTTCGCAAAGTGGTGAAAACACGACCACGTCTAATTATGTCCCACCGTGTTCGGAGGTTGTCGGACGACGACCGGAAAATAGCTCTTCCGCTTTTCGCGCGTCATTTGAACTATTGTGTAATGGCAGGGACGCAATTTTCATTCATTTATTGCTCTTGCATGGCCATGTACAAGAAAAGGGAGTCTTCTAACTTGGCCTTTTTGCTTTGCTCTGAAAAGTAAAAGTACCGCCAACATATTTTTTTAAAATATAATAATTGTTATTGTCCTTTATTCTGTTATTGTGCTATTTTTAGATAACTTGTATTGCTTACTTGCTTGGGGTTAGATTCGCCGATATCACTATACAACAAAATAAACATTGTCTACGCGGGATTGCCGGCAGAAGTAACAATTTGTGTATTTTAGTAATCCTGATTATTTTTGGAATCGTAATTACAACTATTATAATTTTTTTCAATATCACCATTGTCAATTATTACATTTGTAAAGTCGGTCAAGAGAGTCTGTCAGTTTCGTCTGCGTCAGAATGTAAAGTCACCTCTTCCTTTTATTTAAAGTTAAAACCATAAAAATCAGTTGTCGCGTCCTAGTTCCCACACCAAGACAGTGAAAACAAACCAAAAATACAAGAACACGGTGTCTCTCTCCTATATTGTTACCATATATATTATACATAGGTAAGATACTGTCACGCACTTCCTTACCGCAAATTGGGGAAACTAATAGAGAACTAAATGTTAGAATAATATTATTATTATGAGGGTGGATTGAAAAGTTATCGGCCTAGGCCACATCCGGAGTTGTTTAAAAAAAAGAAATGTATTTTTTTAACCGTTTCCCACTCATTATTTAGGTATGCGAAGTTTTAAATGATTTCAATTATTAGTGGGTATTATATGAACTAATTTATAATCCGACGTAATTTCTCGAAATGGATCAAATTGAGCAGCGTGCCGTGATCAAGTACCTTCATAAGAAGAGGTTATCAACGAAAGGCATCTATGATGATTTGGTCAGTACCTTAAGGCATTCTGCTCTCTCATATTCAAGTGTGAAAAAATGGGTAGCTGAATTTAAGCGTGGTAGAGAAAGTGTCAAAGACGAACCTCGCTCAGGAAGGCCTTCAACGTCCACTACTGACGAAAATAAAGAAAAAATTCTCGACCTGGTAATGAAAGACCGCAGGTTAAAAATTAGGGAGATAGCAGAGATTGTAGGCATCTCTTATGAACGGACACAAAACATCATAGTCAATGATTTGGGTTTCCACAAGGTGTCAGCGAGGTGGGTCCCGCGACTGCTTTCAGCCGAACAGAAACGAACGCGAATGACACTGTCTTGCGACTGTTTAGACCTATTTGAAGCCGATCCGGATGATTTTTTCAATCGTTGTGTAACTATGGACGAAACCTGGGTTCATCACAGTACGCCGGAGATAAAACAACAGTGAAAACAATGAAGAAGACCCGGTATTTTTTGTTTTCTTAGGTAGGCCGAGAACTTTTAAATCCACCCTCGTATAATTAATGAAGTCACCTTAAAATATTTGCGTGTTTGCTTAGAAAATAAAGGGGAGCTGTCTTGATATGGGAACTAGGAAGATACAATAGGAAATCAAGTGTTTATGTAGTTTTTTTAATAAAAGGAGTGACGTAATTCTGACGTGGACACAGTTTCGATAACATTTTCTGTGTCACTTAAACAAGGTAGCGTTGTTATGTTACGACAAGATCTAATGTAAAAAAACTCGAGAACAGCTGGACCGATTTGGCTAATTTTAGTCTTGAATTACACGTGAAAGTCCAGGGAAGGTTTAAAAGGTGTATTTCTTCCAATACACGGGGTGCAATTGCGATTTCCTATAGCAAAACAAATGTTTGCCGGGGACAGCTGGTAAAAATGTGAGTTTCAAGGCCAGACTTGACCAGTTTCCTGAACAACCGTACAATTGGCAATTGTATATTTATTCATGAATTCAGCTCCCGTGAAAGGGAGCCAATACCTGTTGTAGGTATAGAGGTGCCAGTTGAAAGGTTTTTTTTTACTTTTAACACTCTCTCACGACTAATCTAATAAAGTTACCTACAGTTTTGGCTATTAGCATAATTAATCATATTATCGTCGATCTAAAATTAGAAAAAAAAATGCAGATTAACAATAAAAATACTCTGGTTTGAAGGTAAAAAATTGGGATATTTAGTAAAAAGTTTAAAGTCGAATAGCTAGAAATGGGTTAAGTTTAGGCTAGGGTGTTCGATAGTAAAATCGGTATAAAGGCTAATAGCAGGTGATGTCTACGATTAGCCTTTAACGGGGATAGGTCGACTTAACCAGTAACCCTGTATAGATAACTCATATGACTTTAATTTAGATATTTCGCAAACCAGAATGCTTCGCTCCTGGTGGATATTTTGTGCCAATGCCGATTACAAATTCTGATTGAAATTCTCGTTGCAAGCTTTTTCGGTGAATAAGCCAAAACGCGACACAGACAATGGTAAAGTAAAGAAACATGGTATTTTTGTTTTCAACCACCACACATCTGTATTACATAGTATAAAACAAAGTCGCTTGCCTCTGCTTGTCTGTCCCTTTGTATACTATCTTTCAAAATCCGGTAAAACTTGTGTAGTAAAAATGTAAAGTGAATTAATATTTTCGAAGATATTACAAATTTAAAATGTAGGACAAAGCGTTACCTACCGCCCGGCCCGCCGCCGGCGGGCAGCTTTGAATAAAACTTGCTTCTTTCTCAACATGACAATTTTCAATACTATTTCATATGTCTAATAGAAAGTAAGCAGGCAGGTATATAACTTTAGATATTCGCCAACTGAGGAGAAACTTAATTTCGCGCCAACAAAGACCTTTCAACTCTTACGCCCTCAGTCGAATTTAAAAATATTAGAATTACACTCGGGAGCAATAAAAAGTGGTCGGTTGGAAAATTCTAAAAATCTCGAAATTTTAACTGTCGAATGGGAGCATAATGAAATACGAGTACATTGAATTTAATAGATCATTTAATAGTTTTTAAATAGAAATTCTTAATCTTCTTAGTTTTTGCAACTTTATGTCATCATCATCACCATCATCATCATCATCATCATCAGCCCATACTTTATGTCATAAAAAATATTTGAAAAAAATAGATTTTTTAATTTGGAGCTCAGAACATACTGTATTTGTTTTGCCTTTGTTTTTAATCTGTCTTAATTCGGTATGAATACCATGTACATATAAAATGCGCTCCAGAGACTCCCTTCGAGATAAATTTAGAAGTATAGATATTTTGACACTTCCATCGCAGTATGTTTTTGTAAATATTATGTATATCCGGAAAAATATTAATTCATTTTTGCAGCATGATGATGTACCTCTATACAAATATAACACTCGAAATAAGTGTAAGATTTAACAGCCTTCTAGTCGCCTCAGCAAAACTAGCAAGTGCTTCTTAGGACTTGCTATTAAATTTTATAACAAACTGCCCAAGGAAATAACTGAGTTGTCTGAGGGAAATTGTAAAGAAAAAGGGAATTGTAAAGAAACAGTTAATTAGTAAGGCATACTACAGGGTTGATGATTACCTACATAATGATAATGCATGAACAAACATGTCAGCTCGTATTGATGTAAAACATAATTATTAAGACATCTAAGGCTAAACATTCCACATCACTAATGTTGGTAATGAGCTGGGTGGTTGCTTGCATGTTCTGAGGGGTTCAGTTACATAACCCACAGGGGAACTCTTTTGTTTTATTTAATGTTAATATCATTTAGTGCCCTTGAGCTGTTCACCAGTCAGGCATGTATCCGGCCATCAAGCATTTGCTAAATTAGTATTAAGTCATATTTATGTTAAGTATACTTAGCAGTAAGCCTTGGCGATTTGAAAAGATGCCAGTTTCTTCCCGGTTCTTCTGGCCAGTAAAAGAAATTAATTCGAACCGGGGACGATTACTTTTGTTTTAAAGTCATAAATGACGTTCATCAAGCTTTGTGTTATTCTACTGTATATCTGTATGTTATAACACTTATAATGATGAAATAAAGAAATTTTGAATTTGAATTTGAATTTGTAGATAGTAAAAATATTTATTATTCAAGCAAAAATAATGTCACTTACACCTGAACAATGTGCCAGAATATACACTTTGCTGGACATCGGCTGAAGTCAGCGAAGTACAGCAAGGGAAGTCGGTGCATCACTGTCAACCGTGCAAAACGTTCGTCGACATTACCTGAAAACTGGCTCTAACCTACGCAGACCAGGAACAGGCAGAACCAGGTGCACCACAGCCCGAGAAGACCGATAATTAATAAACACCATGCTTCGTGATCGCCTTCTTACAGGAACTGAGCTAACAAACCAGTTTCTTCGCCTTGGAGGAAGTACCCCATGCGCATGGATAGTAAGACGGCGACTAGCTGAAGCTGGCCTGAAGCCTTTGCGACCTGCAAACGGCTCTAAACTGGAGCGGGGGCACCGAGTCTCAAGATTGAGATATGCTCAAAACCACCTAAATTGGACTTGAAGATTGGTCAAAGGTCATGTTCTCCGACGAATCAAAATGTATGCTGTATAAGCACGACGGCACACAAAAAGTGTACAGAAGACCAGGGGAGAGATTAAAACAAGCTTGCATTGAAGAGAAGGTAGCCTACGGTGGTGGTAGTTTTCTTGTGTGGGCCGGAATTTCTTCAGAGAGTCGCACAGAGCTCGTGGTCATTGAAAATGGATTTCTAACAAGCAAAAGATACGTAGAAGAAAACCTGAATTAATATATTAGCCCATTCATGGTGAATATGGGTGATGATGCCATTTTTATGCATGATAATGTCCGGCCACATACAGTTGGGAATGTGAATACCTACCTCCCACACTATGAACATCTCTCGCATGGAGTGGCCAGCCAGCAGCACAGATCTGAACCCGATTGAGCATTCCTGGGACGAGCTCGGAAGACGCATAAAGCAACGAAATCCTCCCCCGATAACTCTTGCTGAGCTCAGAAGTACTCTAACCGAAGAGTGAATGTTCTCCCATTCCCCAAAATCGGCTGAGGAACTTGGTGAACAGTATGCCAAACCGCATAAATGCGGTTATCCAGGCACGAGGAGGCAATACGAAGTATTGAAGATTAGAAGAAAATCATTACGTTAATAGAAAATCTTATGTTTCTTATTATACTGCAAAACTATCTTTGAAACCAATCAAAGACATTTTTGCAGTATTTTTTGTTAATTTAAGTTTTTTGTAAATAAAATTAATATGTTTAATAATTTTACTATTTTTATTTAAGGGCTATTGGTCTATTAAACTCAGTTTATTTAATAAGGCTAGCTTTCTTAATAATAGAGATTTTTAAAATTTACCAACTGACCACTTTTCATTGCTCCCGAGTGTAGTTCTCGAAACACTCTGTACGCTATTTGGGACTTATGTTAGAAAAAAACTTTAGCTTCCTCGAACACGTTAAATAGGTGAAAAAGCAAAACTAATTTTATGACAATATCTAATGTATCGCCCCCGACGTGGGGGATATAGTTTCGTAATCTTAAATGAATTTTCGTCGCACTTACTGAGGTACCATTACCTACGGATAGAACCTTTATTTGGAAGGATCGTCGTAAACTTCTTCAGAGTCAGCGGTTAGCACTTATTTTCTTCTGTAAAGCTTATAGAACCGTCAGCCCAGACGCCTTACCGGTACTGGCTGGAGTTACCCGTTGACCTTGAAATACAATGTAGAGAAGACCTGTTCACAGCTTCAAAGAAATTACTGAACCCGACTTCGTTCAACAAAGAAACACGCTAAACATCAAAGAACTCTACAAAACTCCTCAATTAGTTCAAAATAACATAATTTCGGAACGGAAAAAACGATGGGGCATTACGACCGAACGTACACGTCTTGAAAACTTGGATAAAAATAGATTATTTAGTAGCCGATTTTTTTACTGAACATGGAAATTTCAAACAAATACTTGTCTCAATGACATTAGTTCCTTCGCCTTACTGCGAATGTTCTAATAAAAACAAAAATGTTGAACAAACAGGTCGCCATATCCTGTGGGAACGTGAGCTTTTATTTATTAATTAACGAAAACAATAGTGTTTACAGTAAACTTCCAATTCCAGTAAGCATTGAACTAAAGTGTTCAATGGACTAATACTTATCTGGGCCCGTATATTATTACGACCATGTCAGAAACTTGAAGAACTAACGCGCTTTTAGACGATTTACTGAACAGTATTATTGGATAGATAATAAATAGCTGATAGGACCTTAGGTTCGAACGTCAGCTACTGGCTGGAGTATTATACATAACGTTGTGTGTATTAGTACAATAACGTTGATCAAACAGCTCACCATATCCTCTGGGAATGTGAGCTTTGGACTGAAGAGCGGAATTTAATGTTAAATGGACTGATAGACTTATCTGGGCCCGTATATTATCCGGACCTTGTCAAAAACTTGAGGTGCTACTGAGCTTTTAGACGATTTACTGAACAGTATTATTGGAAAAATTATAAATAGCTGATAGGGCCTTAGCAGTAGGTTAGATCGTCAGCCCCGCTAGGTTTAGTCCTCCGCATTCACCCGTGGTGCTCTCCCAAAAGGCAATTTGTACCTCGTTTGTAATAATGCTGTTTACCCACTATTTATATTAGGGAAGTGAAAAATCATATGTATGCATTGCAGTGCAGTGAATAATATTCAAGAAAAATATGTATTACTAGCTGACGCCCCGCGATTTCATTCGCGTAGTTTAGTACCTGCATCCTATATTTCAAGCGTCTAACTTGAGCGGTTTACAAATGATTTTTCCCGATAACTCCCGTTCCCATGGGAATTTTCCAATAGCCTGTTGCACCTAAGCTTTAAGTGTACTAAGGTACCTGCATCCCAAATTTCAAGCGTCTACCTTGAGCGGTTTAGATTTTTCATACAAACGTTTTATCCCGTTAATTCCCGTTCCCGTGGTAATTTCGGGAATTCCTTCCTTAGTGCACCTTTATGGTACCTAAGCTACGTCCGTTCTTAATTTCAAGTCCCTACATTTAGCCGTTTGGGCTGTGCGTTGATATGTCAGTCAGTCAGTCAGTCAGTCAGTCATTCAGTCATTCAGTCATTCAGTCATTCAGTCAGCTTTTCTTTTTATATATTTAGATGTATATGTATATATATTACTAGCTGACGCGGAACTTCGCGAACTTCGTTCCGCCAAGTTCAGGATGGAGGTCAAACGCTTGTTCATAGTGATAAAAGAAAATTTTTTTTTTAATTATTAGTATTAATTGATCTGAAACACTTTTTATTAAAAGCTTGATTAAGTTATGTATCCCGAAACTTGTAAAGAGCATGTGATGAAAGAGATAATGGTACAATTATTGCTTTGTTGGCAAGAGAGATCAATTGGAGAATAAGTTATAAGTAATCTGGTCATGGTTGTAGGTATAATTGCCTCATATCTACGGAACACTAATTGCAGAACACTTCGTTACATACATACACAGATACATACTATATACAGCGATTTATTTTGTTCTGCGAAAGCGTGCAGATTGTTTAGATGTGACTATGAAACACGTAACCACGTGACAAACATGGCTTACCCAAGTGTACTGTTCAGGCACATATAGCACCTAAACGTATGGTGTAGCAACCATCCAACACAACGCGCCTTATTCTCCGGGATGAGCAACGGTTCGACGGTGGACCGGTTCCTACGTCACGTCGAGTGGACCCCGCCACGACCCTACCTCCGCCGGCGCCCCGCTGCAAGACTCGCTCTCCACTACGCCCCGGAATACGACGCGACTTCTTTGCGCCTAAATATTAACTTTGTATTAAATTCATACACCTACAGTAAACTACAGTCTACAACACAAACAAGTATTTTTAATCAGCTGGGTCTCCGGGAATACACCTAAGGCTCAGCCCTTTACAGTACTCCAGTTACGTTTAACGTTTGACCCTAAAATGAAAGTTGTCACTGAGAAAGCGACTTTTAATGGAAACTGTGGACATTTCAATTGAAAAACTTTATTTGGTATAATAGGAATACGTGCTATAAGCACCTATTCTCCCTTAGCTTCTCCTGTCAAAATAGTACACTTTACTATGTGCTTTCCCAATTCCGTGATGCGTAATCTGGTCCCATTGCATTGCATAATCTTGGTGCGTCTAGATACGTACCATTCGTAGTTAGTTACTTTGTCGACGCTGAACTGAAGCTGAACTTAAACTAAATATTAGAAGAAAGACGATAATGTAGGGATGCGCGATTTGAATCGATTTTTTGGAGATCAATCGTTTTACCATACGATCTTAGACCGTATCGCATCGCATATTAGGCAGATCGCATAAGACCAAAAAAATCGTATTCTGTACGCATATTTTCTTAAGTCTATAAACTGTAATTGTTGTTTTGTTATCAGGTTGGTCGGCGACACCTATGCGGCAACCGCTTTGTAATTTTAGACGAAGATAGTTATATTTTTGTGTTTGAAACTTTTTTTGACAGCTTCGATACCCAATGGTACTTGGAGATGTATTTTTCAATCGTTTATTTGGTTCTCTCATTACACAGTGACCAGTTCCCAGAAAATGGGAGAAGTAGCTAAAGATTTAAGAATCCCTTTGTACCAATAATTGTACCACCTTAAAATAAACTTTGTGTCGTCAGAGAAATCAAGTGTGTGAAGATATTTTGCAAAATCCGAAAATGGAGGAAAATGCAAATTGTAAAAACAAAAGGAAATACTATTGATCTCTCAAACCATCTAAAAAGGCACCATTCAACTGATTCAATACACTTACACCCACTCATAGGGAGGGATATTCGTTATTTACATTACCGCAGCATGTACCTGACCCGAGACTGATTAATTAAAGATCGATTCAAACGCATGCGATCTGGTTCGTAGATCGATTCAATTAATAAGGATTCAAAACCATCCGGAAATTGATTAAAAGCAAAAGATCGTGCATCCCTCATCATCGTCAGTCCATATTTGTCCACTGCTGAATATAGGCCTCTCCATTTGCACGCCACTGTGATTTGTTTTCGGCTTCTAGCTGCCAGCTTCTGCCAGCCATCTTGCGCATATCTTCACGTCTCCTTGACTGAAGGCGTCCTAGTCTCCGTTTTCCAAGACGCGATCTCCTCATCCACATCCTCGGTTCTACGGCTAATATAGCCGGCCCACTCCCACTTCAGCTCTGTCGGATCGATCCAATGAGATCGGACTTGATTCGATGTTTCTGATTCGATCCTTAGAAAAACGCTGAGCATAGCCCTTTCTATAGCATGTTGTGCAATTTTGAGCTTGTGAGCCAGCCGGGCCGTCAATGTCCACGTCTCAGCTCCGTATGTCATTACAGATAGGACACACTGATTGAAGACTTTTGTTTTCAGGCACTATAGTATCGATGATACCAAGACTCACTGACCCAACCCAGCTGAATTCTTCTGGTTACCTCGTTCTCGAAGTTGTTTCTATCTAACTGCAATGCTGCCTAATGAACACGTCATATTTTTGAACAACTTCGAGACCGATACCGACCGTGTACTGAAATCGGTTCAGGTGTACATGTTCATAGAATATGACCTTGGTACGATCACCATTCAACATCCGTTGAAAGTCCTGCAGCATTTCTGCCATAATGACGATGTCCTCTACGGCTCTGACGACGGCAATCTATTTTTTGCGTAACGCGTTTTATTCAATCCGCGATATTTTCGGGGGGTAAAATCGAATGCTGTATAGGGCAATAATAATCGATTTTAAATATTATATTTAAATAACGTATTATATTTGATAAAGATTTATGTTATGTGGTATCTATGCCAAAACAGCTTCGCAAATAACTCTTTGTTTTTTAATGTTTTATTTACATGAAAATGATTATTGTGGATTAACTGTAAAATATAAGTACATATCGCGGACTTTCTTGTAGAACCTTTTAAAATCTTTGATTGCTTAGAATATAGTTTTAACGTATCTTGTCAGGTTAAGCCAGCGCACGCACGATATCGATTTTTTCCCTATGCTTAATTTTGATGCTAAAACGTAAATAATTTAAAACATATCCACGAAATTTATAGCCTATATGCTATTCTAATTTATAAGCTACAATATTGCCAAGTTTCATTAAAATCCGTCCAGTACTTTCAGCCGTTGTAGATCCTAGCTCTAACAGGAATCACAGTGGTCGGAAAGTGGGTGCGAATATCCTGGAAATATTGCTTTAGATAGAATGACGTATTTCTGCTGTCCACATCTCGGTTTGTATTTAAAGAGTCCATTTAAAAATAGGGTAATATGCACGCATTTTACGAAAAAAAACTATGAAAGTTCTCTATACATATAGACATTCTATAATATATCGCCATTAAAAAATATAAACCATGTCTGGCAGGTAGAGCAGAAATCTTGACAGAGGTGGGACAGAGACTGACATTGACAAAGATTGTGTGGGGGTAGTGAAGATCGCAGCCGAGCCGCTCTCCCCCTTACCTTTCGTCATGGAAAATGCTCCCATTGACTAATTTCAATGAATTTTAATCTTTTTTACAGTGAACAAAAGAAATGGCTGTCTAATGTAGAATACCTTTTGTTAGACATGACATTTAGTTACTATAATAACATGTAGTGCTTTAACGCATTAGCACCCACTGTACTCGGAGACTGACAAGTTATTTTAAACTCTATTACTTGATAATAAAAGTTAAAACCAATTAAAGAGTAAGTATTCATCTGCTGTGTTTTTATGTGAATTCAAAAAAGGTGGTTTCTGAATCCGATTGGATCGTATGATTATTCGCAGATAACTTCGTCGTTTATATTTATTATTATTATAGGTTCGAAGGTCCCATTATAAAAGAAATCAGGGTTGATGAAGGCAAAAAAATGTGGTGGATATCAATATCAATATTACAGGCAGTCGATCCCTAACGTAATGTTGAAATTAAAGATTATTCTTAATGTTTAATAACTACTCGTATGCAATACGTATTACTGGTGATTTACATAACACAGAAAATTAGTTCCTAAGATTGTTACTACTTCCATTACTTAATTGCTTACTTTTATTTTCAAAATATTTCTTAGATGCTGACCTCGCAACAACGATTCAAAGCTCTTGAAAAGAGAAAATAGTACACATTCAACAAGTTTGCAATTCATTTCGCCAAGATTTGTAAATAATATCCTAAACGCAAACAACTTTAACTGAAAACGCATTTTTAAACGCTATAAGTATCTCAAAAAGTATCGTGTTATTCCTATCGTTTTTATAAGTGACCTTTTTCCTTCATAACGAGGTTATTGTTTTTGACAGGTGACAAGATAGTCCTTTAGTCTATTTTTAAATTCGATGGACCAATATGACAGTTCCTATGCGTACAATATGATACTTTATTTCTATGTAAATTAAACCGAAAATTGAATACAAACAGTTAAAGGTTTTCACCTTGTAAAATATACTCTAACTTGATTGCAGCAGAGTACAAAATTGTGTGAATGAGAACTGTTAAATTGGTCCATCGAATTACAAAATAGACTTTACCTGCATCATTTTGGTATTTATGTAAGTGCCTCTTTCTACCTCAGCATCGAGTAGCCGAAATTTACTCCCTACAACAATAATATGTTTCTGCTTATAAACGCCGTTTCTACAAATTCAAGATTAAAAACTTTCGAGGTCGAATAAGACTTTTTTTGTTGTGCAATTAAAATCGATTAATTGTAAGCCAGATATATATTATTAACTAGTGAACCTGACTGACTTGTCGTGTAAGAAGACTTTTATTTTTAACTAAACATTCCTCGAAAAATAATGTAAAATGAAAAAAAAATCAAATAATTAAAGTCCACGCGTATTTTTATACGAAATATGGAAGTAGTAAAATGAGGAAGAATCAGAGAATTATTATACAAAACGACTCGAGCGGGTCCAAGACGCGGAAACGAAAATAAACTTTTTTTATGAATGCTGACCACATTACCTGCAACACCCGAATAATATACAGCTAATGTAAGTAGCGACCGCCAAGTGGCCCAGGAAGTTCGCTTTTCGCGCAGTGGACGTGCTTCGCCTTCATTAACACCGGCCATTGTGACAGCCCCTCTGGCGAGCTGCGCCACCATCCTGCATGCTAATGCCCCCTCACAAATGGACCACCCATCAGTATTCACACCAAACATTTGACACCCCACAACTCTTTGCGAACCCTCTTCGTTACTACGGGTCGTACTCAATTTTTAATATTTTACTGAGTTTCCCAGCGAAGCGGCTTAATTGTGTCACAGACGGACCACCTCTAGAGGGCGCTTTATTATATCTTATAAGGAAAGAGCGTAATGATTTTAATTTGAAAGCGTGGAGGTTATGAAGGAATCTGACTCTGAGACTTTATAGTACGGAAATTTTATAATTGGGCCAAACGATGTGATTTCACTTGTAAACAATATTTTTTTATCAATAAAGTTCAAAAGGGTAATTCTCAAAAATCTAGTTAAACTAAAATAACTTAAATAACTTTGTACTGAAAGTGCTTGTCTGCCCTGGCCACTCATCTAAACAGCATTCAACCTGGTCGTGATTTAGTTTCGTGTGAATGGAAAACATTTAACTGATAGAATGTATGTATACGATATATTGCGCAATGAAACTACTCTTACATTGTTCACGACTCTATTGCCTCATTGAAACAACGCACGAGTGGTCACCGTTTTTAGTGGGTGCAAGTTCCACATAAACCCGCCGTTGTTATCCATAACGATACTTCTAACGACAAAAAAGGTCCTAATAGTGTGTTAACTGTAGTGGAAATACATTGTATGGAACTGTGTTCAGTTCTGTGAACTAATAAACAAAAACAAATCAAGTTATAATACTTACCCATTCCTTTAATTAAATAATTATAAAAGTAAATAATGACTACCCCGCACTGACCACTGTTATGTCCGCTTTAAAGAATATTAATAATGGTGTATTTTCATGAGATGAGATGTACATTGTATTTGGATATTGTTTAATCGTCACTAGCTATTTATCTCGTTCATATTGAACCGTTTGTGGTGGACGATCCTAGTCGCTATTGTACAAAATTATTTCTAGTCGCCTCCCGTCTTACATACTCTTCTGAAGCTTCAAGTTATCTATTAAAATCCCGTAAATTAAAAAACCTTATTTCAAAACACCCAAAATCATAATACCTTATGATCACAATCCACAAATGTCAAAATACCTTAATCCTATTTACTTTGTTATGAAAACACCTTGAAACCAAATCCCTAACTTCGAAGAATCTTATTATACCTTGAATTTAAATTACTTAAGATTAAGTCACTTTGCAGTCAAAATCCCTGATATGAGCTGCTTGAAGCAGTGCAGATGAGCTGCTTCGTGGGGAATGTGTAAAATTTAACAAAAAAATAACGTATATACATAACATACGTTAAAAATCACTAAAATCTCAAAAAAAGCACATGATGTAGAAAAACTTACAAAGACCTCAAATACTCAATTGCAACATTTCTGCGAATTAGGACATTCACGGTATCTTTCTGTTTTTTACGCCACCTCACGGTGATTCCGCCATAGGAGATGAAATTTTCATAGTCGAATTATGCTATAATATTAAGTAATAATAAAATCTTATTAGTCATAGTATCCTGGGATATAAAAGAAATGTCAACTTCGTACACATTTCATTTGCATATTAGCCCTCAAAGTGAAAGGATTAGATAAGTGATCGTAACCGCTATACCTGCACCTTATTTACAAGTTTCCGGGAAATGTATATTTTCCAAGAATTGTTGTGTTTGTGGTCTGGTGAACTATGGAGATCAAAGTGAAAGGTATTTATAACGGGATCTTTACCAGTTTTTTAAATTATTTATTATGTCTATGGACCCCACCAAAGATACGTTGCAAAATTGTCCGTTTTTCGTTATAATATTAAAAAGTATTTAAAGTTTTAACTACTTTCTCACGAATGAATGATACATAAAAATGTTCGCACATTTATACCCTTTAAGATAAAAATATTTTCAGCTGCGATGACCTGCGACTCCACTAGTTATAGGGTCTGAACTGAACCTAGGGATAGGGCTATGAAAATAGCGATTCTACATATTAAGATTCATAAAGATTCTATTTTGGTTTTAGGTTAAAAATTGGTGTGTTCCTTCACCCGAATGCATATTCTGGACACGTGGCTTATTTATCACAAGATGAGACTGAGAGCTATCACCACGTGCTGAGCATTTACAAATGGAAGATATAGAAAAACGTGTATCTTCAATCTGTTCACGTGTTTCCCAGTATTATAAAATGTGCAGAGATCAAAAGCACGTCTGATTTCTAAGTACACTGATTGGTTGAATGAAACTGAATCATGTGTTATGGAAAATCGGGTGTTGCACGAGGTGACAAATACTGCAAATCCTTCTAGGCACTTACACAGAAAGGAATTTGAAGAATGCTGCACTAGAACAAAGCGTCGAAGGTTAGCCGATCTAGCTAAGGTAGATTCCGCTGTTCATGCATTACTCATTCAAACCAATCCGATTCAACCTTTTCTGAATTCAGTACTGGCGAAGTTGTGTCTTTACTTAATGAAGCAAAACTCACGAAACACCAGTAGGTATTTATTGATTCACTCAAAGATGCCTAATGTTTTACCATCCTACCAGAAAGTCCTTGAAGCCAAAAAAAGGTGTTATGCATCGGGAATCAATTTCACGGAATCATCTGCCGAAGTTAACTTACAATGTTTATCAGATCATACTTGCTCGCGAATTCTCGAATCTCAAAAACCAGTTTAAGAAAATATTCCTGAATCAAAATGTAATGAATATGTATTAGTGGGTAAATGGGGTTTTATGGTAGTACTGCGCATAGTGAATACAAGCAATCTTTTTCTGATTCGAGAACCGAAGACGCAAGTTTAGTTGTAACATCTTATGTACCCTTGCAATTAATTTGTAAATCGACGACCTCCGAGCTAGATAGGATCATTTGGAAAAACCTTCGCCCTTCCTCCACAAGATACTGTCGGCCTATACGATTTCAGTTTGCCAAAGAAACGAAAGAACTTTCTGTTCAAGAAGAAGAGTATTATCAAAATGCTATTAATAATTTGAATCCGACTATCGTAAATATTGAACATCGTAGTTTTACAGTCACACATTCTTTGCAATTAACAATGGTAGATGGTAAAGTGTGCTGTGCTCTTAGTGACTCGTCTGCGAGTAAATGTTATATTTGTGGTGTGACTGCAACTATTAGGAGCGAAGAAATGATGGAAAATGTGAAAAAAACGGGATAAATTATTCATCTTTGTGGACTTCCGTTGCGTGCGAAAATATATGTATGAAAGAATTATTCCTCTTGAAATGATCTAAAAAAATATCCACGACAGTATAAGTCTTTTTTTTAAGATTAACTCACTAGAACCGTTTTTATTGTAATAAAATTTGGTCGAAATTAATTTTAATATTATAATATTATAAAGAGGAAAGAATTGTATGGATAGATGTTTATAACAAATAAAAGCTACTTGACGAAGGAACGAAAAAAAACGCGAGTAACACCGCGCGGTTCAGCTTGTATTATATTATAAAGTGAATGATGTTAATGATGAAAGAAATAGAAATAATAAAATATGTTTTAATTATTGTTAGATGTGTGACTGCGCTCACACTCACAGTATGCAACCGAACTCGTTGTTTGTTGGACGTCCGATAGATTCCCGTTCCACCTTATCACATACTTAACACGTATGCCGTTCCCGTGGGAATTTCAGGATTTTTTTTTCTTAGTGCACTCCTAAGCTACGTCCGTACCAAATTTCAAGTGTCTACCTTTCGCCGTTTATGCTGTGCGTTGATATGTAAGTCAGTCAGCTTTTCCTTTTATATATTAAGATTTATTACTGTAAAGCCTTTGATAGCCCTACTCACCGTTTAATTTATAAAGTCCTTGAAAACAAAAATATCCCTCAATTTTATATTAATTTATTCAATGTTATTTATGACCATGGTACTGCTGCTATAAAGATGCAATCAACAGGGCCATCTTTCCATATCAAGAGGGGCGTGAAGCAGGGCGACCCTCTCTCCCCAAAACTTTTCACAACACTATTGGAGGAAATGTTCCGAAAGCTGAGCCCGGAATGAAAAGATCGGGGTATTGCCGTCGGTGAAGCAAGGCTTACGAATCTTCGTTTCGCAGACGACATTGTACTGTTCTCTCATTCCGCTTCCGAGCTACAATCTATGCTAGAACAATTTAGCGCGACGGGCCTCGAGGCTGGCCTTAAGATGAATATGTCGAAGACCAAAGTCATGACTAACAGCTACGAGCATGCCGTAGACGTGGATGGTGAGAAAATTGCATATGTACAAAATTAGAGGTATATTTATCCTTGCCAATTAGTCTCCTTCCCGAGCCGACCAGATAAGGAAGTAGAAAAACTCATCGAAAATGCCTAGAATTAAAGATCTTATGAAAGGGAATCTCCCTTTGAGTCTCAAACGCAATCTCATGGACATGTGCATTCTCCCCATTCTTACACACGGAGGTCAGACTTGGTCTCTAACTGACATTAAAAGGTCGAGGAAAAAAGGAAAACTCGAGGTCTGTCAAAGACATATGGAGCACACCATATTAGGAGTTAGACTAATTTACAAAGTCCCTCCCACATTGAACTGCGGTCCAAAACTATAATTAAAGATGTGGCTCGGAGGTCAGCTGAGCTGAAGTGGGAGTGGGCCGGCCACGTCGCCCGAATGGAACCAAACCGTTGGGCCAAAAAAACGACGGAATGGTTACCAGCAAATGGCAAAAGACGACGTGGTCGCCCCAGAAAGCGTTGGAGTGACGAGCTAGTGTCTCACGACAAAGGATGGTGGAACGCCGCCCAAGATCGGCCTGAAGATCGGAAGAGAGGCCTTTGCCCTGCAGTGGGAAAATAGTGGTTCAGAATAATAATAGAATAATAATTAAATTTATTTAACTGAAGGACAACATCGTGATGAAGCCATCGCAAGGTATATGAACCCGATAACGGCGATGGGCCCACCCCCTATCACGTTGGAAATTATAATTGTAAAATGAGAGCCCAGTTCAATATTGTGATAAACGGCTTGGTTGTTGACTGATCTAAATGAGTGCCAAGTTCAATGGTCAGTCCTGAAGTTTATTTAAATGTAACAGCATAACATATAACATAAGATAATGTATTGTAGCCTAAGGCCCTGTCTTGGCTAGTTTTCATATATGAATTATAGCCTTCGCAAGTTCTAAACCTACAGTACCTTCAAATTGTGACAATCTATCAGTTTACAAAATTTTCACATATCTCATTCAGAATTCTGCGCAAGCAGTTCGGCTTATGAGCACAAGTAAGCCTGTCCAAGTTATAGACACAAGCACACCCCCATCACACCAAAAATGTACACGATATACAAGCTTGCATGCGTCTACATCATGTTTAGCCAGTGCCATAACCGAATCTTAAACTTTGATGCCAAAAATTGTATTTCTTAGTGGAAATAACAAAGAAAGTCCTCTTACATCTAATTCTTCTATGAATTCTTATTCCGTAAAATGCAACAATATAATGAAATGATTACTTTAAATCAATTGTTCAGATGTACAAAATATGTGGTTTTCTTCTCAAGATTTTCTAGCTGTCGAAAGAAAATTATTTACAGTGAAATTATTTAATGTTTAAAAAGCAAAAATTTTATGCTCGGCTACAAAGCCTAGAGCATCGCCGCAAAGTTGCGAGCCTATCTGTCTTCTATGAGAACACTCCCCGACGAGTGCAGCTGCACATCCGAATACAGCTAATAGTAGAAATACTTTGGCAACTAGGAACAGAAAAGATTTAAAAGCCGAAATCTTAAGATAATTTTCGCATTGCCGAAAATAAGTCGTCTAAGTATAGAATGATATTGTAGCAGAGTAAGCGAAAATCAAGGGTTCCTGTATTCAAGCAGACAGCAGAAAATCGGTATGGAATTGCTACTTAAAGCATCTTGCAGTTCTAAAATAATTGCCGACAATCCAGCTATAGGTCATGTGAAATCTGTGTGTTGCATACTTTCAGTAAAAGATGTGTACTCGGACGAGTCGTCAGATGCAAAAAAATAATTAACGTTTTCTTTGACACTTCTAGTGATGACAGTTCATACTGACTTTTGTACTTTAATTTTATCTAAAGTCCACGCAATATACTTCATCATGTGAATACATTCCGTGGACTATTCCATGGACATTTTATAATGTCGAGTTTTAGTCTCCAAAAATAAATAAAAAAATATTGATTACAGCAGATAGCTGTTTTGCTGATATTCTGCATTACGTTTGAGACTGACACATTGATGTCCTTTGATTTTTGTAGAACACTATGTTTTGTTTTTTTTGACGTGCCGGTCAATCCCGTGGACTCTCTTTTACGTTTTATTGGATTTTGTCAAGAAATTATTATTTTTGAACAGTGCCACTATTTTTGTTCTTTTATTATTTAGTTTTTACTTAATACTAAATAATAAAACAATAAATATTCGTAAAGTACGATTTCAATTTTATTTTATTTCAAAACTCTCATTGGTAGAATGACCCAACGACATGTATGCGCCTGGGAAGACGACAAATAGAGCATGGTAGCTAAAGTATTTTAATAACATATGATTCTGAAAGAAACACGTTTTTTGCCTCTCCTGTAAACGTTGTCAAAACCACATAGTGTGCGCGCAGCGACGGCAAAACAGACTGATACTCGGAGATGACGTTTTATATGGAGTTTGAAAAATATTTTTTCATTTTATTAACCCAACGTGACAGGGGGTGAGTCCATCGCCGTTATTGGATTCACATACATTGCAGTGTGCGGGCTTCATCACGATGTTGTCCTTCAATTAATAGAATTAATATTAACGTTTTCACAAGCAAATCAAAAAAAGATTTTAAATGTTAATGTCGTGCCCTTTTGTTTGAAATCCCACTTGAACATTTTTTCATATACTCGACGTTTAATCCCCAACTTTTGAACAAACTATCCAATTTTCATTTAATAAACAGATTTTAAATAAACGTGCGGGGTAAACGCTGTTATAATTGAACATTACCTAGGTACCTACTACGTACTGCTTGTAAATGGACTCTGTGAAATGGTTTTAGAAAAGTTGTTGGGCTCGTCAATATGAACAACTTTTACTATTGAGTCAATGCGGGGAACACCGCTTTTCTTTTGATACTCCACTGGGACTAAAGTTAAGTTTTTCACCCCTACTTTTAACCCCCATAACTTTTGAGTAGGTGAACCGATATTGACCAAACACTAAGAACACGCTCTATCAAATCAGCTTTCAAACATAAGAAACTTTATTGTAATAGCTCTATTAGTTCGAGAGTTATGATGCCACAGACAAAGACATACACACAGACAGACACTTAAAAGACCTCTCTATTTGCAGGGGGTATTTATTTAAAAAAAAATAGTTTCCTTCCCTCTGACTTTCCATATTAAAACCTATCATGATGGTGTTTTTTTCTGTGCAAAACCAGATGTGATTGGTCAATTATGCCTCGTATAACACGGGTACCCCGTCTTAGTCGCTACCCCGTCATGCCCCCCTATCCCCTATGCTCTTTTTCAGTCAAAACATTTTCTTTATTAAGGTACGTGCCATTGTTATAACAATATTAATTAAATCTTCGAAGCTGATCCGACTGTTTTATACAAATTTTCAATATGATGAATGTTTTTCTTTCAGTTCATTTTTAATACAACACTTGGTATTTACAAGTACTTTTAATACAGAGTTACGAGCAAAATAAACTGCTTCCAATCAAAAAGTCTAAAAGACTTTTTTTTATAGAACTTAATAAATATTCAAATTGATTTAATACAACGAAGCGACATCGACGGTGAGGATCATTTACGAATACATTTATTAACTCTTCCATTCATCTGTTAGTACTAAATTGCGGTTGAAATCATAAAATGGGTTCTTACTTTGAAACTTCATCACTTTACAAAATTGCTTTCATATTTGACATGGTACTTGTTTATGTTTGAAATTATATACCACGTGTAAAAAATTTTTTCACTGTACATTATTTATTCAAGGTTCAGGCATATCATTAATATGCCTTTTCCCGCCTCTACTGACAGCAGCAAAATGAAAATGAAATAGCTCTAGCCTTATGTCGTTGTGGCGTACCTCTAGTTAGTTTGCTTCGTTGCTATTGTGTAAGAAGCTTCATTTATGCTTCTGCGGGCATAGATTTTATTAAGACAATTTTATACAGGGTCGGCGGCAAGGGCGCACAATAGAAGTAGTTCCGGCCCCGGCCCCACCAGACATATAATAACAGATACATAATTCCCAGCAAAGCGCACAAAAATACACGATACACGATTATACATGACTGACGACTTGTCGTAAACGACGAAATGAAAATTTTACAGGAGAAGGTATTTTTTAATATATTTACAAGACTCACATAGCTAACATTTTACGGCTAACTATATTTTTGTTTTATATCAACATATACTTGCTGTATTATGCCTGCACAGTGTAGTCTAGAGGTCTCAAGTCGCAAGTAAATGGGTACTTAATGAACAAGTGTTAACATCAGGCAAACGCTTGTTCATATAGCATTAAAATATACCGGGTGTATCAAAATGGTGCAGTGGGAATATACACCTTATACCTTCAGAAACATGATTAGAACCACCCCGGCGTTAATAAAAAAATAACAAAATTCATCGATTATAATTTTATCCATAGAAATTTCTCCCATCACTGTTAAATATATGACCGTAGACCCTTTCTACTATTAGCGAAATTATCGTTCCATGTGTAAGGCATGTGTGATTTGCCAAAATTGTCGCTGTCATCAAATGAAACTACATGACCATTGTCTTTGGTAGAAATGAGCAATCACATGAAAATAGGTAAGTAATCGTTGAATCACGTCCACATCAACGCTGTTTATTAGAAGAGTTTCTCGTACGATCGAAAGAAGAGACTGAAAAGGCGAGCTCGTCGGGCAAATCTCGCCTTACTATGTTAAAACAAGAGGTAGTGTCAATAACTCGCATGCAAAAATCGTACCTATACAAGTTTTTCCATACGAGTCTCGCATTGTTTGTTTACAATTATTTTTTTTAATAGTTTTTTGTCGACATCATCAACATAGTCGTAAAAAAAATATTTGATTGAAGTGTGTGGAAGTCTGCACGTCATTTTGAAAAAACATAAAACTCATCACTGAATTCAACAGAAGACAAACTCCTATAAATCTAAAAGCGAGGAACTCACCTTTAAAACTTCAACAGGTCATGTTGTTAGATTTCGAGTTTCGCCCGTTCGAGTCGAGAATATATCCGTCTAAATGGCTCTTAAGATCTTATGACAACATTACAAACCCTACATACATTTCGACACCTTTTAATTAATGCACATTAATATCACTGATGACCTCTCTCTGCTACTCTGATTAAAGTCGCAACAAAGTGTGGAAGGGCCATGACTATATTGTTATTTTATTTATATTGAATGAATCAATATATAATGAATGAATATATATGAATCAATATATAGGATAGAATATACAAGGTGTAAGAAAATCCTGCAGTGGGAATTAATCACCCTTTATTATAGTGTACATGGACTTTAATGAACATGATTAGAACCCTCCAGCGTTGCCTCCTCGACCATTTTATCGATAGACATTTCTACTAACACTGTTAAATGTATGTCCGTAGACGGAACCTACCTAATATTAGCGAAATTTTCTAAGTTTACTTACTTGTTCGCTCTTCATCGGTCGTTACATGTTTCAAGATCGGAGTAGGTATAAAGTCCTTGAAATAAACCTGCGGACACTTTTGACAACTCAATTTTCAGAATGTTGCCAGGAAATGCCCAGTGCTGTACCTATCGATCAATTTAATTGATATAATCGATAATATATGATTGTGGAGTGAATAGAAAAATAAAAAAAAGGTAATATTTTTTTCATTCTGACTATTAGATGCCAATACTTATCATAACACATTAAAGAATAAAAATAAAGAAAAGAGGCCGACACAATACAGTAGTTTTACGAACTACTGTATTATGCTAACATGTTATGTCATGTCACATGATTGTTATCATCCGCGTCACTGATTATTTCGGTCGGTTACATTGTCTTTACTTTGTGAAATTGACCTGTATTCAAAGTTTTTTCATGTTTACTATAAGACGGGAAAAGTTTATCGATATGACCGAATTTTATACCCCATGCCTATTTTAATTTTCCTAAACATTGCAACACTCTAACTGTCAAAAGTGTCCGTAGGTTTATCTCAAGGACTTTAGTAGAAAGCAGAACACAACCCATAACACAAACAATGATTTTCTACCACCACGAACTAATAAAGCGAGCGTAACTGCTCCTCCTGACCTGACCTACATGAGAGCACTTTTCCTATAAAAATATCTAATAACTGTAAATTTAATTAATGGGCAACTTCTGGCTTGCACATTAGAAATACTTGTAAAGCAGCTAAAGCCCTTTCAATCAAGTTAAAACTTGAAAAGTCAAGTAACAAAGTAAAGACTGTATGGCAAGTAATTAGTGAACAATCTGGAAAGAATGTTAATAGACAGAATAATATAAAATTAAGAGTAGGAGACTAGTTGATAACAAAGTAGATATTATAAACAAATTTGAAGAGTTTTTTACTGATATACCCACCAATGTGACCAAAAACCTGGCTTCTAGTGCTTTCAGCGCTGAACAATTATTATCAGATAATGTTACACCTCCCCAAGGTTATTTTACATTTGGACAAGTTACTGCTTATGATGTAACAAAAACTTTTCACTCTTTAAATGTTAGAAAGACAGAGGACTTGTGGGGTATGTCGGTAAAGACTATTAGCTCCGTAATTACTGTGATAGCCCCATTTTTAGCTGTAATATTCAATGTATCTATTAAGAAAGGGGTTTTCCCAGATCTAATGAAGCTAAGTAATACCTCTATTCAAATCTGGTGATTCCGAAGATAGAAACAATTATAGGCCAATTGCTATTTTACCTGTATGTAGTAAAATATTTGTGTTAAACCAATTGCTTTTTTATTTTGTAAGTAATAATTTATTGCACTCAAAGCAATATGGTTTTACTCAAGGCAGATCAACCACTGACGCAGGTGTAGCTAGTAAAGCATATTTTTGCTTCTTGGGAGGACAAAAAAGATGCCATTGGCATTTTTTGCGACCTCTCAAAGGCATTTGATTGTGTAGACTCAAAAACATTAATTTCAAAATTAAAATTCTACGGTGTGGCTGATCTGTCAATCATAAGTTCTTATTTAAATAATCGCAAGCAATATGTAGATTTTGATGGAATTAGATCTGGTGGCTCTGAAGTAAAACTAGGCGTTCCTCAGGGATCAATACTTGGACCTTTCTTATTTTTGGTATATATTAACGATCTCCCTTCAATGGTAGAGAAGCATGCTGACATAGTATTGTTTGCTGATGACACCTCGTTGATATTTGAAGTAAATCGTACTAATGTTAATACAGAGGGCATTAATGAAACACTGTCTAAAGTCCTCGATTGGTTTACTTGTAACAACTTGTAACAATCTTTTATTAAATAGTAAAAAACAAAATGTATAAAATTTTCTCTACCAAATGTTAAAAAGATTGATGCAAGTATCCAATTAGAAAGTAAGAGTTTGGAGTTTATAAATAACACTGTCTTTCTAGGTGTTACTATAGATTCCAAACTGCAATGGGCAGAGCATATTACTAAACTTGCCGCTAAATTAAGCTCGGCCGCGTTTGCCGTTAGACGTATCAGAGAATTAACAGATGTTGAAACGGCAAGGTTGGTGTACTTTGCATACTTTCATAGCTTAATGACGTATGGTATATTGTTGTGGGGCAGTGCTGCTGATGTAGGTACGATATTTGTACTCCAAAAGAGAGCTGTAAGGGCAATATATAAAATGCGCTCCGGAGACTCCCTTCGAGATAAATTTAGAAGTATAGATATTTTGACACTTCCATCGCAGTATGTTTTTGTAAATATTATGTATCTCCGAAAAAATATTAATTCATTTTTGCAGCATGATGAGGTATACAAATATAGCACTCGAAATAAGTGTAAGATTTATCAGCCTATTAGTCGCCTCAGCAAAACTAGCAAGTGCTTCTTAGGACTTGCTATTAAATTTTATAACAAACTGCCCAAGGAAATAACTGAGTTGTCTGAAGGGAAATTTAAGTCAATTGTAAAGAAACAGTTAATTAGTAAGGCATACTACAGGATTGATGATTACCTACATGATGATAATGCATGGACAAACATGTCAGCTCGTATTGATGTAAAACATAATTATTAAGACATCTAAGGCTAAACATTCCATATCACTAATGTTGGTAATGAGCTGGGTGGTTGCTTGCATGTTCTGAGGGGTTTAGTTACATAACCCACAGGGGAACTGTTTTGTTTTATTTAATGTTAATATCATTTAGTGCCCTTGAGCTGTTCACCAGTCAGGCATGCATCCGGCCATCAAGCATTTTTTAAATGAGTATTAAGTCATATTTATGTTAAGTATACTTAGCAGTAAGCCTTGGCGATTTGAAAAGATGCCAGTTTCTTCCCGGTTCTTCTGGCCAGAAAAAGAAATTAATTCGAACCGGGGACGATTACTTTTGTTTTAAAGTCATAAATGACGTTCATCCAGCTTTGTGTTATGCTACTGTATATCTGTATGTTATAGCACTTATTAAGATGAAAAATAAACGCTTTGACTTTGACTTTGACTTTGACATTAAATAAAATAAAACGGTGTCCCTGTGGGTTATGTAACTTAACCCCTCAGATCATGGAAGCACGTTTTTATACATGCATGCAGTCTATGGGCCGACTATACGCAGAAGGCTATCAGCGCCCTTCGAAGAGGCGAGAACGATCCGGCGGTTGTGGCTTTCGACTGGCGCCTAGCGGGAAGCGGAGACGAGGAAGACCAACGCACACGTGGCGGCGCTCCGTGGACTCCGAGCTCAGGGCGGCGGGCATTGACTGGAGTGCCGCAAAGACGGCAGCGCTGGATAGAGCGACATGGAGAGATATCTGCAAGGCCCTATGTACCCCCCGGGTATGCTAGGACCTAAGTAAGTAAGTAAGTATCAGCGCCCTACGCGTCCAATATAATAACGGGCTAAGGATGCTGTTGGAACTGCCACGATACTGCAGCGATATGGCATAAATGGTTTTCACGCCATATTCAGGAGTAGGGCTGCGTCTCTGAGGAGTAGGATGCGTGACAGTCCCAACCGTATTCTTCAGACACTGTCACAGAGGCTAGATTGCCACATTGTAAGACACTGGGCATCGCTCCATATGCCGCTTTGTACATATAATACATGTTTATATTAATTTTATTAGTAGATTTTAATTATATTATAATACTAACATACTTATAAGTTTACTAACACACCTATGGATCAATGGTCTGCAATAAAGTATTATTATTATTATAAACATAAATAAAATGTGTACGTTTCCTGATAAGTACCAGGAGTACATAAAACAATAGTAACTTACTGGTATCGGCAGCGTCGAGGCCGATCCGCACCAACCCCACAGCCACCATCACGCCCACGGTCACGCACAGATTGCAATCTCTCCACATTTTCGTATAACAACACTTTCTTTGACACTTTTCGTTCGCGAAAACATCAAGCACTTTACACTTTGCACTTTGTAACTTATAAAGTTCCGTGAACACATTTGGTGGTTTTTCTTCTCATTCGTTTGTCGCACACATTCAAGTGGGTTTCGTCATATAAACCGAAATAGGGTTTCTATTTTTGTGGTTTTTCACTCATTTCATATTTTTCTGGACAGCGTCCAAGAGTTTTGGCGCCTTTTTTTTTTGTTTCGTTTTTTTTCAGTTGCCGTTTCGTTTTCGGGGTGTTGGATCCTTCCTGTTTCGCCGCCGCAGACCGGAAAATGTGATCTGAAAGAAGAATTGCTGTTATTAAACTTGTCAGTTTGATGAAATGTTGTGTGTGCAATTCGTTTAAAACGTGTTGTTTTTAATATTGTGTGTTAAATCATTTTTTTAAGGAAACGCGCACTGACATGATATTAAATGTTAAAACGGGTATTATAGCGCGAAGATTAACCAAAGATAAGCATTCAGCTTACCTTCTTCGCGCTATAATACCCGTTTTAACATTTAATATCATATTGTGTGTTGTCTAGCCAATGCTCTTGGGGTATAAGTGTTAATAATAACAAAAATACACCTCACGCCTTTTAATCCCAAAGCGGGGTAGGCAGATATATTGCACTTGCTAAAGCAATTGCCCACGGTTCACCAAGCGTATTTAATCAAACGTGACAGGGGGTGAGCCCATCGCCGTTATAGGGTTTACATACCATACGCAATAAAAAAGAATCCCATTGGTACGCGTCTAGTA
>SJJU01001539.1:0-10288 GCA_012932125.1 Conopomorpha cramerella | reverse complement strand
AAAAGTGTCTAGGGATCAAGAACATTTTTAGCTCTAAAAACAAATCTAATTTATTTAAATAAAATCTAATCTTCTGGATTGGTCTCCTACCTAATTCCCCATGCCTGTATCAATGACTTATCACCACATTTTGAATAAATTATGAATGAATTCAGTTTGTTGTAAAATATATCGCAATCTTCTAAAAAGGTACTTGATCCCTAGACACCTTTGATGTCTGTATTTTTTTAATGGTGTAAGGTGCAAAATAACCTTTAGTGGAAGACCCTCCTTAGTTCAATGTATGCGATAGACGATTTCGCAGTAGGTACCAACGTACATACAGAATGGATTTGCGATGGCGGCCCATCGGGGGAATTGCTTATCGAGTTGGCGGAAGCTATAAGTTATTCGAACCGATGCAATGTTATCTTCTTTGTGTTGTTACTCCTTCACCTTGGTTCGTTGCTATGAACGGTTCGGGAATGTTTGCGAAATTGTATTTCTATTTACAAAATACCTAATAAGAACACAAATTTAATTTACCTTATGGTAACGGTAGAACATTAGGCATAGAGTTCACAATACTGTGTAAATGAGTCAATCGTTGCAGAAAAAAAAACTTGATGAAAATATATCTTATTGGGTGTGTTGGCAAATATTTCGAAAAGGCTAGTTTACTCTAGAATGCCGTGTGATGACGGCGATTAGAAGACATGTGTCACCCCAGCCCACATCAGGTACATCTTCCGTAATGGAGGTCGTAAGAGGCGACCGAGGAAATTCTCCAGAGCACCGTCAGCAGCGCTCTCTGTAAGTTAAACCACAACACCACTGCGATTGCCAACCCGCCTGCCCAGCGTGGTGATTATTGGCAGTTCTCAGCTGGAGGGAAATGGAAATGTTTAAATCATGGAAATCATTGAGGGAGGCCCTCGTTCAGCAGTGAACGTCATGTGGCAATGATGATGACTCTAGAATGCAGCCACAGGGCAAAATCGTTATATTAAATGGTATTGCGTGTAGGGTATCAATTTCGAAAAGAGAATATGCCTGCAGCCAAGTGTTCAAACCATAGACCACAGTGTATCACCAAAAACTCGGCGACAAGTTTGTTTATAAAAGGGCCCTCCAGAAATACATTATTTTATATAACGGCTAACGCCATCTTAAAAACGCAGGCTCGTTGCCCTCTAAAAAAACGACAAGTAGCAATAATATTCTAGAGTTTCCGCTTCCCGCCCTGAACTTTATGACGTCATAAGTTTCACACCCGCCGTAAAAAGCCAACACTTTGTAACAAATCCTAACTTTGGTATTCTTTGTATTCACTTGAGCGCGTGTTTCGTACATTTCCCCTTTCCGACGTCGTTGCTTACATTGTTTGAATTATATATCCGACGAATAGCAAACCGGCAGTGGAATTCGAAAATCCTTTACAAGTGACCGTGCTGTTCTTTCACTGACGATACAGGCTATGAAGTTTGTTTGGCCCTATAATTTTATAAAGACATTTTTAAAATTCACATTCTGCTTAAATTAGTATATAAACTTTGAATCGGCCAAGCAAGTGTGTTCCAAATTCAAATAGAATATCATGTTCTTTTTCTTAAAAACACTATTAGTTTTTAAATTAGGAAATCGAAACACCGGTCACTTCTCGTTGGCCGTACTCCAAACAGATACAGCATATTAAAAAGAAAAAAACTTCGATCCTGTACATTTGAAAAAATCAAGTAAAGAATCACCAACCACGTTGACTGCGGGAATATAAAAAGCACCCGCCGAGAGGCAAAGCGACGGCGGCAGCGGCGCCTAAATTAATAAGTAAAACACGAAATTTGAATTTAATGAAACAAGTTACTTGAGAACAGCTGAGGCCTGTATCGAAATGAGGACACTGGCGTGGGTACAGGGGGATGATTTGTATCAATCGCTCAACATTAGTGTCAAATATTCCCTATACAACATACATGATTAAGTACCAATCAATTTTAATTTTATTACGAGAACGCTTACGTTTTATAACCACCTGCCATTCCGAACAAGTACCGAAATATTTGTGCTAATGGGATTTTTTTTTCAGAGCCTATGTACACAACGTAACGCTCATACGGTAAAGGAAGAAATCGTGATGAAAACCGCACACCACGAAGTGTGTGAACCTTATAACGGCGATGGGCTCACCCCCTGTCATGTTGAGTTAAATACGCTTAGTGAACTCTGGTTAATTTGCTTAGGAAGTGTCTCAGCCTACCCAGCTTTAGGAATAAAAAGGCGTGAAATGTATTATTATCTAATTATATACAATTTTCATGTCACAATGTTAGTTACCGTACTCCTCCGAAACGGCTTTACCATTTTTTATCAAATTTTATATGCGTATTCAGTAGGTCTGAGAATCGGCTACTATCTATTTTTTATGCATCTACCAGTTGTATTTCTCCCAACATACGGGATACAAAGGCAACTTATTATGGCAAACAAATGTGTGCCGGGACAGCTAGATATTATATCATAAAACTTAGCTAGTATACACCTGCAGAACAATGTACAAATCCATTCCGATTACTATAATGATAATTATTTCGTTTCCCATTTATTATTACCTACTATTATATAATGGCACTGAGGTTCTAGTGCATAAATCTCAACTGAATTAGTTGTATATGAATCACGTCAGATCCAGTGTAACTTGGTGCCCAGGGCATCATTATAGGGCCAGAACGTTAACAGGGATTACGGCCCTGAAATACATTAACATGATACTACCTGAGGGAGAGGGGGGGATATAAACTTTTGCTTATATACATAATAATAGTGAACCTACGTCGCCTGTCGGCACACTAATTGCCGGCGATTATGAAAATAATACCTGTGATTAATTGCCCGTGAATTTCCTGCGATGGCTTGAGACGGCGGGGATACTATTTATTTATTTATTTAATACTTTATTGCACCAACAGTACAATGGGTGGACTTAATACTAAAGTATTCTCTTCCAGTCAACCTCACAACATGGGAGAAACATAGGTGCGGGTCAGTATTTATAAAGTTGTAAGTGAATACATTAATAACAAAAAAAAAATTAAATGAACACATATTATAATATAGTAACTATTCTGTTCGTTTTATTACTGTGCGTATGAATAGAGAAGAATAGCGTAAATGTGTTTTTCTAAAATTGATTCCTGACCTTGTTTTGATCACTTGTCAAAAACTTTGATGGCGCCGGTAGCCTTCCCAGTTTGAATACGAAAAAGGTATTGGATGCGTCACACGAAAAAGAGAGAATATTAGGTTGGCGCGTTTTTCACCTCCCACGCGAGTTTTTAATGAACATTTTGTTTGAATATTTGCGGACCAAGAAAAAAATGTATATTCACATAGTGTATAATCTGTAGAATCGGGTAACGAAGATACAAAAAAATACACTTCCCGCGCGGGATTAAAAGGCGTGTTATAATATATAAAGAGGGGGAATAAATAAAGCGGAGTAGGCAGAGGTACTTGCTAAAGCAAATGCCTACGGTTCACCAAGCGTATCTAACTAAACGTGACAGGGGGTGATCCCAACGCCGTTATAGGGTTCACACACCTTGTGGTGTGCGGGTTTCATCACATATCACACTAATCACACTACATCACATGTTTTAATATTACTTCATCTATTTAAAAAACCTATTTAATGTAATTTTAATTAATGGGCACGCGCTTTCCATATCAGTTGGAAGTTTTCTGATATCTGTCATATTTACGGAATTATGGCCTGGCCACATTTAACCACTACATCCTGTATATTGATAACGGACCTTCTTCTCGTGTTTAGAGGCCCCGGCTCCGGTCCGAGTTTGGCGTGATAAGGACTTTAAAAAAATACCTTTTGAAATAGCATAAAAAAATAAGTAAATAAATATACATACATTTCACGCCTGTCTCCCAGAGGGGTAGGCAGAGACTACAGATCTCCATTTGTCACGCTCCTGACATATCCCTTTCGCTTCATCTACATTCATACATCTTTTCATGCATGATCTCCGGTTTCGAGTACTTTTCACGCCACCTTCCGCCAGGACATCACCGATCTGGTCTGTATGTGTCCTTCTGGGGCGACCTCTACTCACCCGGCCCTGCACATCACCCATATAAATCTCTTCCGTCAATCGACTTTCATCCATTCTCTCCATATGCCGAAACCACCGAAGCATGCCCTTTTCAATATTGGTCACTACGTCTTCCTTTCTTCTCTTCAATATATTTATTTGTATTTTTAGGACAGCCAACAAGACACACATGTACACATACAATAAACAAAATATAGTGAATTAACGCAAGATAATATATCTAATTACAGACTACCACAGCATGCATATTTTACAGTACAAAGAGTGTACTAAGAGATACAATAAAGCAAACAAAACACTTTACAGTAGGAAACTAAAAAAAAACCTAGTAACTAAATGAATTAAATTATACCAAACAAATTGAATTACAATGTTAGGTGGTGTTAAATATTAAACCCACGAAAGTTTTTTTTTTAATACGCCACCAAACTCGAACACAATGCTCTTCAAAAGTCGGTAATTACTTTGTCGCTGGAAACTCCTAAAATTAATAATACTATGAGAAAAGAACTCGATACCGAACGCAGTTCTCCTATTTACAAACTTGGTAGGAGACTCGGCATCTTTTATAACGTCACTTAAAAGTTGTGAAGACATTGCAACAAAAGCCGAAACTTGGTACCAAAGCTGAAACACAATGGCCGCACAACCTCCACTAGACCAATGCAATAAGACCGATTGCGTATTGGAATAACTACTTAAAGGCAGCTCATCATAGAGTCGATAATCGTAGTTAAATTTTACCAAAACCGGTACGTCCAAAGAGAGAAAATGTCTTGCAATAAAATGGATTTTAAGTTATTGCCGCAAGCGTATGGACGAATTTGCGAGTCGCGTAAACAAGCTCGTAAAAACAACACGGGAACTAAAAATGATACGGGAATAGTTTGGAAAGTTGCTCTTTGTGACTTGCGGTTACTTATAGATAACTAGCGGTTCGCCCCGGCTTCGCACGAGTACAATGCTGATACTTCGTGTTTTTCTACTATAGTATGCATGTGATTTACATATAAACCATCCTCTAGAATCACTATGTATAATTTAGTGCCTTACTAATAATGGCGGAATTGTTATTTCGGAGATGCACAAAGCTCAACTTAACTTGTCAGTTGTATGTCAAATACAGAATAACCTGTTCAAGTAGACCTATAATAACTGTTGTATAAGTGACAACGCGTTTATTGGTAACGGGGTAACTTTTTAACAAACAAATCAGAACAGTCATCTTGAAGTATATCGTATACAGAACAGAATTCATAATCACGAAACTAAAATGTGTCATTTTGATGGTCAAAAGGTTTAAAGAAACCGCATTATACGAGTATAAGGCAATTTACGCCCTTTATAAGGCAATGGCAGAATACTTGCACCCATACATCAACATTTTAAAACATACTTACGGTCAATTGTGAATATAAAATATTAAAAGTACTTAAAGCTATTTAGAACAGACATGGCAAGCCTGTATTAGAATCGCTGGAACCACAAAAATCACTGAGATATACACTTTTATCGCATGCCCGATTAAGGGTTGAAATCCGTTGCAAAGTTATAAAGATTTAAGTGTACATTGGGACAGGAAACCGGAAGGCAATTTTGTTTTATACTATGTACTGATTTGCTTTTCGATAGCTATCAATAGATCGGTTGTCTGCCAGCGGGGATTGAGTTGTGGTCAGAGCATCAGGCTCCACGGCGACGGTCACGGGTTCGATTCCCACCTCCAAAATAATGATTTCGTGATGTACTGATTTGTTTGTAATGTGCGCCTGGGTGTTGTGTATCTCTATTATTTATTTAAAAATATATATCTTGGTTTGTATAGTTTGAGGTCATATAAGCGTGTGTAAAATGTTAAAAAATCCACTCCACGCCTTTTGACCCCAAAGCGGGGTAGACAGAGGCACTTACGTAGTAAATGCCCACGGTTCACCAAGTGTATTTGACCCAATGTCACAGGGGGTGAGCCCATCGCCGTTATAGGGTTCACACACCTTATGGTGTGTAGGTTTCATCACGATGTTGTCCTTCACCTTCGAGCGTTGCGTTGCGTGCATAGACTCTGAGAAATAGTCACATTGGTACACGAACCCGCGACCTCCCGATTGCAAGTCAAGAAAGAGTCCGATACTTGACTGGTCATTTGGTTGATTTTGTCGTCGTTTGTCCAGAGTTATTATTACTGAAAAAAACATTTCTAATGTTCTCTTGTTAGCTTGCTTGTCTCTTAGGATATAAAACAACTATGTAGTAGTATGTGATTTAATGTATCATAACTTGAAATCAAAAAGAATGAATGTAAAATATTAATATTAAACGTTTGAATTATATTAAAATTGTCTGAACTAAACCAAATTTAAATGGTACCAAACGGGAAGCACCAGTTTCCCCACCCGCTTCACCCAGTTAAAAGTTTTGAGGTAACAAACATTAAAAAAATACCGTCGAATTGAGAACCTCCTCCGTTTTTGAAGTCGGTAAATTATTTTGAAGTGGGAATCAAAACCCGCGCCCCCATAAGCAGCAGGCGCCTTAACCACAGTTCCACCTCGGTCGCTACTCAAGTAGAGATCCAGAAGCCAAGTCTACTAAACTATCGTAGTTGCATCGCTCTGGAATCGTAGCGGTAAAATATGTGCATCATTTTTTAATGAAACGCGCACAGACATTATAAAGCGCCTACCTCTCCCTTACAATAAGTAGTAATTTGCTGTGCCCACCAGGGTCCGCAATGTTGTCATGTACCTATGATACTATACATGCTTAATCTTAAGAACTTAACATTGTGGAATGCAAATAAATAATTTGAATTTTAATTTGAATTTGAACTCAATATTGTTCACCGGGTGTATAGGCGCGAATATAACCAAAGACAAGCTCGAGCTTACCTTTGTTATTTTACTCGACGTTTAGACGCAATTGCATGCGTCGTGGTCACGAGTGGTAAGCTCGAGCTTGTCTTTGGTTATATTCGCGCTTATACACCCGGTGAACAATATTGAGTAATTATGTGCATCGTTGATTTTCTTACTTTCGTTTTACTGCCCCCCCTTAATAGAACAGCGATGTACATTGTTTGCCGCTACTGTGCCACTATACCTACTATGCCGCATTTACGAGACTAGCAGACTTGGCCCCCAGGCCTCGTACCATGACACTATGTTATACTTACTCCTCATCTAGCGCTATCCCTCTCACACAGCGAGAACAATATTACTGTAATACCCCATGGTAAGGCGTACTTGAGTAGCGCTCAGAATATGGGCCCTAGTCCGTGGATCGAGTCCGCGCGAAGTTTTACAACCTCTAACCGCATAATGCATAATTCAAGAGCTATAATTTGAACTGTAGTCTCAACACTGTTTAATGCCGCATCAAGTGCCTCAGTCTGTTTAGTTCATAAATATTTTATTGCCAACTTTATTTACACGTGGATTGTTGACCGAGATGAAGCGAGTTATATAATGTGATATTTTATTATACTGAGTGTAAAAAGACCCCGAGCAATGGTCTTAGAAACGTTGTTGGATTCGTCAATATGAATAACTTTTACTATTGCGACTAAAAAAGTACCTATAAAGTCATCTAATCCTATATTATAAATTAGGGAATTTATAATTAACTAGCTGACCATTATTAACAGTGTTTACCTGATATCTGGTATATATGAGTTATAAGATTGGATGTATAATATTATCATACACACACACGAGGACAAATATAATTATGTTCCTCAAAAAACTCTCTATCTACTAAAGAAAACTGCATTAAAACCCGTTGTCGTAGTTTAAAAGAATACATAGCAGTGTGCGTTTCGATTGCTCGGACATGGCGTTAAATCAAATGAGAATGTTCATCAAGATTTAGTAGTAAATTGTAAAAAACCATTGCGCTTTGTTAAAAAATTGTAGAAGTTCCGAGTCAGAAGTTATATGGGTTAAACCGTGGCCGCGCCGTCGAAACGGGGAGAACGGCGCGGCCACGCAGATCTCGTAAACCAAATCATGTAGACGTGTAATTTTTTTTGTCAACGACGGGGTTCATTTTGTAAAAAATGTAGAAGAAAGAAAAAGTAAAGAAAACCATACGGTTTAAAAGATATGGCACTTTGAAGTCATGGCCGCGCCGCTGGCAGCGTTTCGATGGCGCGGCCACGCATATCTCGTAAACTAAAGCATGTAGACGTGTAATTCTTTTTTTAAACGACGGGTTTCATTCTGTAAAAAATGTAGAAGAAATAAAAAGTTAAAAAAACTATACGATTAAAAAGATATGGCATTTTAAAGTCATGGCCGCGCCGCTGGTAGCGTTTCGATGGCGCGGCCACGCATATCTCGTAAACTTAAGCATGTAGACGTGTAATTCTTTTGGTAAACAACGGGTTTCATTTTGTGAAAAATGTAGAAAAAAGAAAAAGTAAAGAAAACCCATACGGTTTAAAAGATATGGCACTTTGAAGTCATGGCCGCGCCGCTGGCAGCGTTTCGATGGCGCGGCCACGCATATCTCGTAAACTAAAGCATGTAGACGTGTAATTCTTTTTGTCAACGACGGGGTTCATTTTGTAAAAAATGTAGAAGAAAGAAAAAGTAAAGAAAACCATACGGTTTAAAAGATATGGCACTTCGAAGTCATGGCCGCGCCGCTGGCAGCGTTTCGATGGCGCGGCCACGCATATCTCATCAACTTAAGCATGTAGACGTGTAATTCTTTTGGTAAACAACGGGTTTCATTTTGTAAAAAATGTAGAAGAAAGAAAAAGTAAAGAAAACCATACGGTTTAAAAGATATGGCCCTTTGAAGTCATGGCCGCGCCGCTGGCAGCGTTTCGATGGCGCGGCCACGCATATCTCGTAAACCAAATCATGTAGACGTGTAATTCTTTTTGTAAACGACGGGTTTCATTTTGTAAAAATTGTAGAAGAAGCAAAACTTATCCATTATTGAACTAATTTAGTAAACTATTAAGGTAAACAATTTCTCTATAGCAAAAGTACTGCTAGGGTGACCATTATTCTTGTTTAGAAAGAAAAAACAAACCCTCAAGTAAGCGAGGAATATTGGTTATTAATAATCAGATTTTAGGTCGGTACCTATTTTACAAAACAGACTGATAACTAATACTTAAGTAAGTATAAACGTCACTTAGTGTAGTATCTACATCATTTAGTATCCGAGATAGCTAAATAGTTTATTATTTTTTTAATACCTTAATAGTTAATTAATATTTAAGAGATTATTATTTATTTTATTACATGTAGTGCAGTACTTAAAGTTACTTAACAGTAAAAAAATAAGTACTATTGTTTTTCTTTCTTATTGGAACGGACTGTAAATTTATAATCTAAGATACTAACCCCCTTATTCATAAAGTTAGAACACCACTAGTTCGCTGCTAGTAAAGGTCTCTAAAGCTGGTCAATTGTACTCTAAATACGATTAAACTAGCGTCAATTGACATACGTTAACTAGCTAGTCAACGTTTTAACTTTTTATGAATACGACGGTTAGACACTAAGTGACGTTTATATCAGTCTGTTTTTGTAAAATGTGCCGACCTAAAATCTGATTATTAATAACCAATATTCCTCGCTTACTTGAGGTTTTTAATGGTCACCCTAGCAGTACTTTTGCTATAGAGAAATTGTTTACCTTAATAGTTTACTAAAATAGTTCAATAATGGATAAGTTTTGCTTCGTCTACATTTTTTACAAAATGAAACCCGTCGTTTACAAAAAGAATTACACGTCTACATGATTTGGTTTACGAGATATGCGTGGACGCGCCATCGAAACGCTGCCAGCGGCGCGGCCATGACTTCAAAGCGCCATATCTTTTAAACCGTATGGTTTTCTTTACTTTTTCTTTTTTCTACATTTTTTTACAAAATAAAACCCGTTGTTTACCAAAAGAATTACACGTCTACATGCTTAAGTTTACGAGATATGCGTGGCCGCGCCATCGAAACGCTGCCAGCGGCGCGGCCATGACTATCAAAGTGCCATATCTTTTTAATCGTATAGTTTTTTTAACTTTTTATTTCTTCTACATTTTTTACAGAATGAAACCCGTCGTTTAAAAAAAGAATTACTCGTCTACATGCTTTAGTTTACGAGATATGCGTGGCCGCGCCATCGAAACGCTGCCAGCGGCGCGGCCATGCCTTCAAAGTGCCATATCTTTT